>CABFVZ010000473.1:109756-149035 GCA_902151445.1 Timema monikensis | reverse complement strand
ATTATTATTAGCACCGCGTCTTACTACCCGTTCGGGTTATACGCACTTACGCTAATGTGTAATGGTAGGGTGATTGTGAGATGAAATGAAGGACCTACAGTTTAACGTGGAATCCGAACCACGGTGGTGACCTGGCATTCCACACATTCACAAGATGTCTTGTCAGAGGTGTAGGAAGGGTTTGGAAATCAGATAAATCTGTGCCGGGACCGAGGATTGAACCCCGGCCGCCAGCACAGAAGTCTGACACCTTACCCCTAGACCACCAGGTCACCCTTCACGGTGATGAATTAACGTCTAGAGAACAGGTTGTTGTATCTGTTCTAGAGTTAAGTAAGTTTGAAATGTGTGTTCTGTTATAATCAGTTGGTTTGAGAACGTGCACTATAAATACACATCATTAGATTTGAAAAACACAAATTATCACTTTCAAAACTTTTTTTTTGTAGCCACATAATCTTAGGTGTTAAATTTTCTTATTGTTTGCAATGCAGCTATAAGTTTTCTATTGAAATATGTCAAAATTATTGACATTTGATCACTGTTAAAATAATTATAGAGGAGCTGTGTATATAGAACAATACAATTTAATCAATATTCTTTTATTCTTGAACAAACCTTTTCAGAAAATAACATTGCAAAATAATAAAAATTCTTGAAGATAACCGTTTGTTTTTGTTCCCATGGCTCTGCATTTCCACGCCAAATGAAAAGACCCAATCACCTTAAAGATTCATGTTTACGCGATACTGCCAAGAACAATTAAGGAACTTAAAGAATGAATTGTTGTGAAATTTGAAACAATTCAACAAGATGAATTGCGCAAAGTCATGTAAAGTTTCTAGGAGCGCATACAACAATGTATTGTATATATAAAAGTGATCATATTAAGTACATGGACAAAGTTAATAATTCAAGGGATAATTAGAAAATGGTCAATCTTTTCTTGTTATCTTAAGTTTAATTTGAAGAATTTGGTAGTTAAAATAGTAGACCTAGATATATAGTGTTTATAAATGTGTCAATACTTTCCACCCCACCCTGTATATTAATATAAAACAACAAACTTAAGATTAATCCAGTATAAGCATAGAGTTTAATTTTCTACTCATGATGATATCATCTGTTCTTGAATAACTGTCATGGGTATAGTTGCGTTAGTTGAGACACATTTTAAATTAAGAGATAAAAAGTCATTATATTCCAAGACGCGCTTGAAAGATATTCAAGGACTGAAGAAAATACCACTATATGTTCTACTGGAGAATTATTTGATTTATTTTGACAAAAGCAAAAATTTTAATACAAAAAAATGCAAAAGTACTGCCCTTAACTCGTAACTTATAGGTGTGTGCAAAACTCCGTAAAGTGGAAGTCTAAGGTCAAATCTCCTACGCTTTGACTTCTATATCCACCATAAACTTCACATCTTTGGAAAAATATAAGGAAAAATAAAACTTATACGACTATACTACCAACAGAATTGAAAGAGCTCACTAAATATGACATATTTCAACATCATAATAAATTTAAAACAGCTTCTAAACAGTATTTTAACATGGACTTGTGAATAAATAGCACCTATAAAATAAGCATCGATATATTCAGATATGCCAGCATAAAAAATGCAATGCTCTTTATTGTTACTTTCTCGCTATCTTACAGGTAGAGCAAGTATTGTGATCGTCAAGAAAACTGAACTCGAAATTTTAATGAATCTCGACGCTTCATGACACCCCGAATCAAAAAAAAATTGTTTTTGAATTTCCGTCTGTCTGTACCTCCGACTAGAGCCTAAATTATTTTAACGATCAGGCTAAGACTTGGTATCTAGGGTTTTCATAGGGTTGCCCCGAGGGATTTTTGGAATTGGATATCTAACCCTAAAATTAAGGGTAGTTTACTGAAGGGCAAAAAGAGAAAAAGTCGATTTTCTCAAATTCGGTTCTAAAGATTTTGATTAAATTTCACTTCTAAACATTTATAAATATTACAAACAAAATGGCTTCGCTTAATATTCCGGCAAAATGACTTTAAGGGTTCCGATCTGATGCGTAAATTCTCATTTTGTATCATATTTCCGAAATTATTTGAGAAATGAAATTACTTATCATTACAAATATGTAGATCTATTTATAATACAAATAATTTAATCGAAGAATATTTTTATAAAACAAATAACTTTCAAGCTATATGGAGATTTTTATAATTTTTAACTATTCGAAACCAAAGGTAAAGTATTGCGACCGTAAAAAAACCTAACCTGAAATGTTGATGGATGTCGACGTCTCATGACCCTCCGAACCCTATAAAGTGGTCTTAGCAATGCCTTATGTCTGTGTGTTTATTTAAACTTAAAATTAAGAGTAGTTTAATAAAGGGCGAAAAGAGAAAAAATCAATTATCTCAAAATCGGCTCTAACGATTTTGATTAAAATTCGTATCTAGGCTTTGATAAAGTTGATAAATAAACTGGCTATTTTCATTTTCCCGTGAAAATGACTTGTATCTCCGCAACTATTTGAGATACTAAATAACTTATCATTGCAAAATTGTCGTACTATTAAAAATAAAAAAACTTTTATATGAAATATATTTTTATAAAACCAACAGTTTCATAGATATTGGCAAATATATTATTACAATTTTGTGAGCTTTAGTTGTAACGAGACACTACTACTTGAATCTTAACACAATAATTCTCCAATGCCATAGACTAATTAAATATAAGTAAGCCTCTCTAAAAGTGTATGTTGTTTTTCCATAAACCACCTAGGAAAAATATTTGCACAACAATGATTTTCTCCTTCATTTTAGAGACTCGATAGTCAATATTTACGTTTTTTATTGGCACAAATTTATAAATGAGGAATTTAATAGCAATGTGATGACATGAAGATGTGCAAGACCTAATAAAATGTCAAAAATTTTAAGCGGCAGTTGAAATTTTAATACGAAGTGCTGACCCTTGTGGACCCAATATTGATCATTTTTATCGGTCCAAACATACAATTGAGGACATTAGTTTTTTTTAAATAGAATTATAAAATTTAAAACCGCGAGTCAAAAAATGTTTTACATAGGATAATGCAACTTATTCTTGGGTTTGCTATTGTATATTATTTTTATTTACATATTTTACGAGTTTTGAATAAATATTTCCATTTTTAAACAATAGAGCTAGAAAGTCCGTGCGCAGCTCCGTAATATTTATTTTCTATAAACCTTTTTTTGGTCTTTTTTTACTTGGATATACTTAATGAGTAATTTAAAGATTAAAAGTGATGCTATGGGACAAACTTTAAAACCTTATGGCTGGCTTCACCTTCGAAATTTGTCCACATGTTTGAAGCTTGATTTCACATTAAAAAAGTAGCCTTACTAGCTTATACAGTTCAATTTTCATGGAAAATGCTTTTTAGAAAGTAAAAACTTTTTTCTGTGGACAATGATCAAATTATGGGGATAGGATATTCTTGTGGCACAAATTCAGCATTAAATATTGGCATAGGTTTCAGAATTTGTGCCGTTAGTGGTTCTGCCAACTTCACGGACCTCCCTCAACGCTGAGTCACGACTTTGTATTCGAATAGCACTTTCAAAGCTTAAAATATAATTTCTAAATCAAATGAAGGGATAGTTTTTGTTATAATAATTTTCTAATGTTATTTTAAAACAAGTTTAATACAAAACAAAGAGGGGGAGCGGGGACTATTTAGTGAAAGGATACCATTGAAGTCCGTTCAGTAGCAAATCAGAAGATAGACTTCCACGTGGCTTTGTTTACATCAAGTCTTAGCTTAGGATGATTCAATAATAGTCACTTTTCAAGCTCGTATCATATTTGGACTTTAGCTGGTTTATTGCCTGATCTCCGTTAATTTCTTTATTTGTTAGGTGGCTTACTAAGATAACTACAAAAAGGTTGTATTTTTTTCTATTAAATAACATTCTGAGGGGGAAAATATATCATAAAAACCTTTAAGATATAACCATTAATCTAACTACACACCCCCTTCCCAGGCTTTTAAGACGTATAGTGGCGCCGTCTGGATAAAAACACAACCGTCTGTACAATTTCGGAAGAGATTTCTCCAAAGGAGAAGGGGTGGATGGGAGGGGAAAGAGTTAAACTTTGTATTTGCAGTAATTGTTGAGGACAGGACCAACATTTTAAGGGAAGTGGATGGTAGCTGGTGCACACTATGTTCTATGAAATGGCGCTCAAAGGACTCGTAGCCTCGGACCCTCCTCCCCTAGGACAGGATAAAAACAAACACAATAACTCGAATAAAACTAGCTAGTGTAGGTTGTATGTATGTGACTTATTTGTCGTGAGGGGTGCATAGGCAGGACCCATTCCTGAACCCTTGGAAATTTAGATGGATTAATATTTCACTACCCGCTTCGGTGTCCACATGGTCTAAGGTGCTACTCTTGCAATAGACTAGACTGCCGATGACGGGGAGATTGAGGTTAGAATATTGGTCGTGTGTACTGAGGATAGTTTTTCCTAAATGCTTTTACACACAAATGCGGGTACACTTCCTCTAAATATAGCCTTCATCATTCATAAAACCATTAACGTAATTAGTGCATAAGTGTATAAACTGAACAGGTAGTAAGATGCGGTAATAAAAAAAAATTGCTGATATATGACTGGTTTAATTCATGTTAGTAATAATAGGTGACCTGGTGGTCTAGGGGTAAGGTGTCGGACAGTGCTGGGGTCCGGGGTTCAATCCTCGGTCCCGGTACAGATTTATCTGATTTCCAAACTCTTCCTTCACCTCTGACAAGACGTGTATTAATCACAACTTGTGAGTGTAGGGGATGCCAGGCCTCCACCGTGGTTCGGATTCCACGTTAAACTGTAGGTCCTCCATTTCATCTCACAAACACCCTACCATTACACATTAGCGTAAGTGCGTATAACCCGAACGAGTAGTAAGACGCGGTGCTAATAATAACATACAAAGTGATATTTAAGCCTAATGTTTTATTAACTGTTCCATTATAAGCTAACTACAAGTTTTGAATTGGATTTTATGTTCTAGGGCAAGATAGTATATAAAGGCTGCTACACACATACAGGTAGACTTGTGAAGGTTGTCTTTCCAGGCGCATCTGTCCGGTATAACTGAACGTGTGGGTGACATAACTGTATAGTCGTTTCGGACTGTACAGGTAACCGGAGCAAATAGTTAATTTCATTCAATATACCTGCTTCGGAGCAAACTGCGCAGGCATACTGGAGAGAGTGTATCGAACTGCCCAGGTATACTGGAGAGAGTGTATCGAACTGCGCAGGCATGCCGGAGCGTGTGCATCGAACTGCGCAGGTGGTTCAGTTCAGTTGTAGCTGCTGCCTTCGCCACATCGTTCACTAATTAGATACGTTTCATTATTTCTTTAAACACTTATTGTCGTACACAAAGACGGCAGAGTGTCACGGTAGACACCGAGAATACATTGAAGAGCTTATAGAAATTTACAATATTGTAAAATTAAATCAAGAGACTTCCATGACAACCCAAAAAAGGAAGCTGCATATTTTTAATTGGTTTAACAATTAAAAGAGGTCGATCCCACTTTCAACAAAGAAAGCGTTGTAAAGAAAATTAACAACAAACTGTGACCTGAAGAAGAAAAACTGCATCGTATGGGTGCACCAGCACATCCAGTATGTCTGTAAAGGTATAGATAGGCCTATCTGTACGTGTGTAGCGGTTTTAAGACAAGGATGGTATTTTCTATTACATGCTAAGCGATTTTTAAATTTAGTTTATGTTCTATTATAAGGTAGTACAGTAGAGTCACGGAAACTCGACTCATTGTGGACTGAGATGGCGTCGTGTTATTGAATTGTCGAGTTTTACGAATGAACATGCATAAGATGTATGTTTACTATGTCATGTTTACTAAACAAGGATGAAACACAGTACCATATCGAGTATTATAGGTGCAGTTTTACTACACTGTAGTATTGTATGTTACAGTAACAGTAATATACGTACAGTACAATATATTAAATGTAATATAATAAGTGTATATAAATACGTGTTATATATAAAGATGCAGTACATTACTGTACATATAATATTGTATTGATTCTAATAATAATTACTTTACTGAATTGGAAAACTAATAAACACAGCACCTGTAAAAATACCACAGTACGATTGTTCCACTTGAATTACAAAAACAAACTGAGAGGTTATACAGTTTATTGACCTTGGATTGTGATGACTGGCACCAACAACTGTGTGTACGTGCGCGTGTCGAGTTACACGTAATGTCGAGTTATCGAGTGTCGAGTTTCCGCGACTCTACTGCATATAAATCTAGGACTAGATTTTAAATTCCATTCTAAGCGATTTTTAAATTTAGTATCGGTTCTTTCTGTTCCATTATAAGCTAACTAAAGGTCTTGTACTAGGCCTATTGTTCCGTGATAAGCTAGTTTATAAGTCTTGTATTGGATTTGCTGATCCACACCTAGTGTTTAAAGATTAATAATAACGGATATTTGGTTTCAAGCTAATTAATTTTAAAGTCTCGTATTGAATGTGTACAATTCCATTTCAATTGAAAGTCGAGACGTGTTATTAACTTATGTATTCTCAGAGCTCAAGTTAAGATCCTAATTGTTAGTATTAAGAGTATTATTATTTAATCTGATGATAAAATGACAGTAACCCCCTCTTGTTATTTCCCAGTAAAGCTCAGTGCGGGGGAGGGGATTCCGAAGGATAAGGGAGGCAGTCAAACGAGCCCGCCGCCTGGCCTGCAGCAGCCGGGGCAAACTAAACAAGTGACGATCGATAGCACCAAGTCACGTGACTTTCGGCGTGTACGTGCGTGTGCTCGTCTCCCCTGCCTGCGTGAGAGGAAGTTACGCGCGCGCGTAGATTGCTCGGTTTTGGAACAGACACTCCTTACCAATACCAACATGACCGTCAGGGATAGGAAAACACATAGGTGGGCACGCGGACTGAATGTCAGGCTCAAATATTTGGGTTTCCCCATGAAGGTGCGGTTGGGGATCGAATCAATCCTGAGAGTACTGAATGTGTTTTTCTCTAATTGGTAATTCACTTTCCCTCAAAGCAAATTCGGATGCATTTCATCTAGTGTTATATCTTCATCACTACCTCGTTAGTATAATTAATGTACGTAAAGAATTAGATTGGTGGTGGCTTGGTCTAGCACAGTAACAAGCAACCAATGGCCCAAGGGCCGGATCTGGTCCACCGACTAATTCTATCTGGTCCGCAAAAAAAAATTTAGCAAACCATCAATTATGTTCGTAAAAATAGACTAATAAATAATAAATATATTATATTATTATTAGCACCGCGTCTTACTACCCGTTCGGGTTATACGCACTTACGCTAATGTGTAATGGTAGGGTGATTGTGAGATGAAATGGAGGACCTACAGTTTAACGTGGAATCCGAACCACGGTGGAGCCCTGGCATTCCCCACATTCACAAGATGTGATTAATACACGTCTTGTCAGAGGTGAAGGAAGGGTTTGGTAATCAGATAAATCTGTGCTGGGACCGAGGATTGAACCCCGGCCGCCAGCACAGAAGTCTGACACCTTACCCCTAGACCACCAGGTCACCGAAATATATTATAAAGGTAACCTGGTGGTCTAGGGGTGATTTAAGGTGTCAGATTTTTGTGCTGTGGGTCCGGATTTCAAACCTTGTTTCCGACATAGATTTATCTGATTGCAAAACCCTTCCTTCACCTCTGACAAGACGTGTATTAATCACAAATTGTGAATGTGGGGAGTGCCAGGCTTCCACCGTGGTTCGGATCCCACTTTAAACTGTAGAACCTCCATTTCATCTCACAATCACCCTACCATTACACATTAGCGCAAGTGCATGCATCCCGAACGGGTAATAAGACGCGGTGCTAATAATAATAATAATAATAATAATAATAATAATAATAATAATAATAATAATAATATTATTATAAATATAAAGTTAAACTTATTTGCTCTAAACTTTTTTTTTTTCAAGCTTGCCCACATTTTTTTTTTAACTTCATACAGCCTACGATATCAAAATGTTTGCTGAATTCTAGTCTAACTCGTCAATTTCGTGCTATTTTTGGTTTTCCTGTGATAGGGATCAAATACCGAACTGGATGTACTAAAGTTGTATTTTTCTAAATATTTCCCAACTCTTTCTTTACATAAATTCGGTTACATTTCCTCTTATGTCATAATATTGTCCTTATCACTATCCCCAGTTTAATAACTACGCTATCAATTATTTAGGCCTACGTATTTTCAGAATGGGTTTTAAGAGAAGGCGGAAAAAATATACGTTCAACACCATGGTTATTAAGGACTTACAGTACTAAATCTTTAGGGCAGAAATTAGGAGGATAGTTTTAGAGGTAGTACACCCGCATTAGCCTGGGGTAAAGCAGGGTGAAAATATTTTGAAAACTTTATTTTTAAACTGAGGCTATCAAAATTTTAACATCATTTTAACAGCACTACAATAGGCCACCCCCCTCATTAGTGAACCTTGATAAGTATTTGTACGTGTGTATACATGACAAAATTGAAGAAAATGATATTCTGGCTAACTTAATCGCTAAGTTAGTGTCTAGAAATTGCATCTAAAAATCTGAAGCCATTTGAAAATTAATGTGTTTATTATTATCATTATTGGAGAACATATGTACTGTTCCACATCTTACTACCCATTGGGGCTATCTACATTTGGCTAACCCACTTCGGTGGCGTAGTTGGTTGGCTAATCCGCTAGACATGTTGAGTTAGACTGCCGAGGATGGAGATATACAGGTTCTAATCTCGGTCGGGTGAACTTGGGGTGGTTTTTCCTAAATAGTTTTCCACTCTCCATCAACGCAAATACGGGTTTCCTTCCTTTAAATCCAACATTACCAATTCCTAATCCATTAGAGTAATTAGTACTTAAACGTATAGCCTGAAGAGGTAGTAAGACGTGGTGCTAAATAATAATAATAATAATAATACATTGGGCTGTATAAACTAATGGAGTATAATTAGGAAAGAATATATATAATCACCGCTTCTTAATACCTGTTCAGCTTTTAAGAATATTTTATAATTACACTAATGGGCTAGGGATGAGATAGTAAGCATTTTGGAGGTAATCTACAAGCATTCGCGTGGGAGGACAGAGGGAAACCATTTATGAAGAAACACTCTCAGTAGAACCGACTGGGATTCAAACCCCGATCTCTCAGTCATCAGCAAACCAGTCCAAAACGAGTGACGCCTTAAACCATGCGGCCACTGAAATGGGTAACAAATACAACTTTGCTTCAGTAGATACATTTAGTTAAATTTTCCACCTATAGTGATCTCAAATGTTTTTTAAAATCTTTCAAGAGCATAGTGACATTTGAACAGGATTTTTTTGTCTTTATTAAAAATTTCTGATCAAATACTGCAATCTATATGAAAGATATACAAGAGCAATTGTGATTACTCTGTGTAAAAATTTAGACCAAAAGTATTCATTGGAAAAATATTTTATTCATTTTGGCTTGGAGAGTATGTTGCGTTGAAAATTGCAAAAATTACAAATCTTAGTTTAAGTTCCTTTCAACCCCACTTTAATAATAGATATTGGACAAGGTCAAGAAATATTTTGGAGTTAAAATAATCCTGATATAGGCCGAGTGATTGGCGAGGAGCTATCTTCACCGGGAATAGGCCGATATTCATGACATCATGACCGCAAGAAATATTGCAAAATGATGTCTGCACATAGTTGGGTGAACCCAATGTTCTAGGGTCATTGTGCCGGCGTCTATGGAATAATAATGGATTGAGGGCGTGTGTGTAACAGGGGGTAGTGGGGTAGAGATCAACCCTTCAACCCTCTGCCTATAAAACCAACACACACACGTCAAGCTGTGTGTTTGACTTGCGTTGATTTCCCCATCTCGATGAGTAAACAACAGCTTATAGTGGCATGGTTTGTCTGAGAGAATGAGGTGGCGCTACTCCTACTGGAGCAATTGTACAAACAATCAAACTGCGGCGTCGCGATAGTTTCATCACGGTGGCGTCGGGATAGGAGTGCGGGAGGACGATGGAGGATGGTTTACCCTCCCCTCTACCCTCCCACCTTGTCCCATCCTCTCTCTATACTCAAACTTTTTAAGGCTCGCGTTTATAATCTGACAGGAATGGAACATGTCTGATTGTTTTTGTACAGATAAAAATAAATATTATTGTTTGGAATTAACAGATGTGTTGATTCAAGAGGTCATTATACTCACAAACACAGATGGTAAACCATAAACTAATTAAAGTAAAGGGAAAATAGCCAAGAAAACTGAGGCAGTTGAGAGGGTATTGCTGATTGTAGTAAAGAATAAATAATGCAATGGTGGGGTGATATGAGTCAAGATGAAGGCCCAATCCTTCATGAACTTTGAGATCTTATTATAACGGAGGGTTACATAAGCACCATCAGAGCCAAGAGTTTTAAAATTCTAAGCTATTTACATAAATTCATATGTTATTTCATGGGTGCTTGTTCGCACTTGACAATAACTTCAATTTTATCATAGTTACTTAAGATTAAATTACACCAAGTTTCAAATAACCCACCCAGTGTGGATTTTACCAGCGTCCTAAACGTTTTACTTTCTACTAAAATTGAGGAATAGTACAAATTTCCATCTGTATCTTAAAAAAATTCTTATCATAACTAAATCACCTATTCAAAGACTTACTGGCTCATTTGCAAAACTTATCAAGTACGTCTGGATATCCAAAGGCAGGTATAAAACTCACTTTTGAATTACAACTAAATTTAAAAATCTTAAATCACATTTAACCAAATAGTAACAATTCTTTCGCAATTCAAATTTGAGAAAATAACCAATGATTTCCTATAGACATTCCGTTTTGAACATATGAGTGTTGTGCCGATATTACGTCATCGGACGTCCAGTGTTTCCCATAAACCTCGGTGAGAGCACCTGGGTGGCTAGCGAAGGGTTTTCTCCCGCGGGAAGATGTAGTTCGGGTGGTTGACGTGGGGACCTAACATTATGTATGTAGGAGGTCAGTGCTCTTTCGTGAAGTGAGGAGGGTGAACCAACACCCCCCCTCCCCTTCGCCACCTTTCAGGCTGGTTGTACGGTTCGAAATAAAATAGTACAGTAAAGATTAAAAGGTAATCAGAGTTTTTTTAATATAGTGAAATAAAATAATACATTAGAACATTGTGACAGTACAGTGTTAAAGCAAGAGTAAAATTCAATTTTACACGTGAATATATATTTAGTCAAATGTAAAAATGTAAATTAATCTTTGTGATTTGTAAATGATATGGAATGTTTTATTCTTGGTCATAAATTTAAAAAAAATTTAGAGTTCTTGAAAGATCTTTTATTTAAAAAAATATATATATATATTTATAGCTTCCTTGAAGATATTAACTAATTAAACATGTTAATCTCTAAAGGCATAAATTAGATCAATAAGTTTACACATACAAAACTCAATTAACGTCAATAGTAGGTTATTACCATATATTAATTATTATTATTACTATTAGCACCGCGTCTTACTACCCATTCGGGTTATACGCACTTACGCTAATGTGTAATGGTAGGGTGATTGTGAGATGAAATGGAGGACCTACAGTTTAACGTGGAATCCGAACCACGGTGGAGGCCTGGCATTCCCCACATTAACAAGATGTCTTGTCAGAGGTGAAGGAAGGGTTTGGTAATCAGATAAATCTTTGCCGGGACCGAGGATTGAACCCCGGCCGCCAGCATAGAAGTCTGACACCTTACCCCTAGACCACCAGGTCACCGACCATATATTAATAAAATTATGAATATTATTCAGCGTATAACCTGAAGGGGTAGTAAGTAATACGGGGTACTAATTTTTTTTTTTAATTTAATTCTTAGTTTTAAAGCAGTAATTTATTTCATAACTCTAGGATTTTTCTTCATTTATGTGCTTAAGAATAATCAATCGTTTTACCACAGTAATTAAAAAGTGTTAAAATTTAAACAAATACAATTTTATTCACATTCAATTTGAAAATCTAACAAACAATTTTTTAATGTAAAAATAATCTTTAAAATATTTCCTGCCACCAACAATCATGTGTATCTGTCTTTATGAAACAAACACTAAAACTTAGGTCCTTTGTAGATAACATATAATTTTGGTGTCATGGTCTTCCTTAGTTGTGGTTTATACTGACGTGTAGTAGGATATGTGATGAGTCATTTACTGAGTTTACTGCTTGGTGAAATACCGAGATCATGATTAACTGAATAAAGCTAGTGTGTGACAAAATTTACTTAAGGTAACGCAAAAACTCTTATTTTTTTAGTTTTAAAATATGTATTTAAACTTTTTGAAAGCCAATTGTTCATTAAAACAAAACTAACGTAGTTAGTGTTTATTTAAGTACCTGTAGTAGAAGCTCTATGAATTAACATAATCAAATATAAGAAGAGGCCATGAAGTTTAGTTGTCCGTGAGACTCAAACAAACATACTACACCGATGAAATCTCCTGCACACCAGAAATGAACAAATTACATAATAAATAGCCGTGTTGACGTTGCTTGCAATGTGATTGGCTGGCTGATTTTAAACACGTGGTACACTTCACGTAAGGTAACTTGTAAGATTTCTCCTGTACAACTTCTAAGTTAAGGGAATGTGACGTAAGCGTTAGGTTAAGTACATTGTTATGATTTCCATTTAAAAACAGGAGGAAAACCTTGACTTTACTCAAACATTAAGTTGATTGTGATTCCGGCATAAAGAGGGAGGAGAGAATATCGATAATTAATTCAAGTAGTGTAGTCTCGTTACGGAAGTTATATAAAAATGGTGTTTGATTTTATTTAATTATTTGAGTTAAACCAAAAATTGGCTGAAAATAAACATCACTTAGTATGACAGAAAAATAAATATAAATTAAAGCATACCATTTAATTTTTTTTATAATTATTGATCAAAGCAACTCAAATATGGAGCGAGTCAATAGAACGAAAACTTCTTAATAAAATTAGTTAAACTTGCTTTCCATGCAAAGATGGCTGAAGCCAATTTTTACATTTAATTTAATTATTGTTTAAATATATTTGGATATCTACACCTGGATTTGTAAGTAGAGCCTGGGACCTTTGGGCTAGCGCGCTAATACGAAATCACTAAGATGCTCAGGGTATGTTTTAAATAAACCGCAGTATATCCGTCACCAATTTACATTCCAACCAAAATTCTATTTTTATTAAAATGAATGTTTTAAAATTAGTATATGTTTAGTTTATCATATTACTAGTAAGTAGTTTTGTGAACAGTAGACCCTCACTCCCTCCATGCTCTTATAATTACTACAGCCTAAATATATATCTTATAATTTCTCCTATAATTTGATTTATACTTGGCATTGAAGTAAATGTTTTTCCTTGCTGATCAAGTTAGATAGAAATATGTTAATACTATAGCCAATATTACATTATATCATTAATAGAGAATAGCCTTGGTTCACGTGGCTTAGAACATAATCTTTGCATTATATATAACTATCAAAAAATTTAAAAATCTATTTCCTAGGCATTCAATCGAATGCTTAGAATTATAAATTCAAATCATTTGAGATGAATGTATTAAGCAAAATACCTTTCAAGTGGCCACCATAAAGAAAAGGATAATCAGATTAAAAACCAAGTACATACATCGTTTAGCCTAGGTTAAAAAAAATGTATTTGCCAAATTTCGTTAAACATTTTCCATCAATTTGACATCTAAAGCAGAACAAAGAAACAGACGTACAGGTTTTTGTGTTACTGCCCTTTTGAAACGGATAACCAGATTTTAAAAACATATGCATATGAAGTATGGTTTAGGTCCGTTAAAATTGGTTAATGAATTTGACAGTCATCGTGGAACAAATATTTGCAAAAACGTACAAAATGTCAAATGGTGAAGTTAAAACATAACCTCGCTTCGTTCGGTCAATCAATTTATGGAATGACTTACGACATTGATATCTAGTTCAGAATTAAAGATATATTAATTTTTACATCCCTTTGTAAAAAAAAATCCGTTAATTAATTATAAACACCGCCTTTATAGCGGCCATTATTAGACTACTTTAGTTTGGTTATCTCCTTATATCCTTCCACCCCTTCTACTCTAGTTCAAATAATTTTGATGTTTAACTTCTTCATCCAGTACTAGCTAGCCCTTACGACCAATCGAAGAGCACTTCTATCTTCCACTTTCCTGTTAAATGTTCAACGAATTGTCACAATCTGCCCTTCTTCTTTTTTTTTCATCCCTCCGAACACTTCCATTTTTTTTCCCCACCATCCCTCTCTCACACTCTCAACTCGAACAAAAATGGAGGGAAATGTTCAATTTGTATGTAAATTAACGAAGTAGTGGGCAGAGATTTTTTTTTACTTTTTTTTTATTCGCTGAGCTAGGAAGGTAGGTTAAATGTACGTGATTATGGATGGAATCACAGACAGTACGTTAACTTTTACCTCTCTGTCTAGTTGAGGTTTTCATTCGTTTGGTAGATATTTCTACTAAAATCAAAAGTAGAGTAGAAATTAATATTACTAGACGACTTAGCCGACCACCACCTTGTTACATTGTTTTTTTATTTTTATTATACGTTCATTACAAGGGTTAAGAACAGCTCAATCAAAAGGAAACGTGAAAAGCTGTCTAGAGTTAATACACTCAAATTACCAGAGTAATAATATATGTCTGGTTGGGAGCCACCGTAACTACACCCCAACTGAGATTCGAACTAAGGCTCCATAAGGTATTTTATTATTATTATTATTATTATTATTAGCACCGCGTCTTACTACCCGTTCGGGTTATACGCACATACGCTAATGTGTAATGGTAGGGTGATTGTGAGATGAAATGAAGGACCTACAGTTTAACGTGGAATCCGAACCACGGTGGAGGCCTGGCATTCCACACATTCACAAGATGTCTTGTCAGAGGTGAAGGAAGGGTCTGGTAATCAGATAAATCTGTGCCGGGACCGAGGATTGAACCCCGGCCGCCAGCACAGAAGTCTGATACCTTACCCCTAGACCGCCAGGTCACCCATAAGGTATTTTACTGATGCTTTTGTCAACGAGCGTGTTCCATTGATTCGCCAATAATCAACTTTAATGGTGAAAGTAGTTTTCAATTATTTACCACTTTTTATCTTTATCCCATAAGATTTAGTCCTTGATAATAGTTTTACTTTAAACATTTTAATAATTAAAATAAGACCCACTTTGGTGGTAGGATGGTCTAAGGCATCACTCTTGCAATTAAAAGGTCCGAGGATGATGGGAAGTTCAGAGTTCGTTTCCCGGTCGGGTGTACCGAGTGTGGCATTTCCTAAATAGTTTGCCACTCTCCCTCCACGAAAATGCAGGTACAATTTGAATTAAACCTTTATAATCCCTAGCACATTTAAGATTAATTATTTTGTATGCATGTCACCGAACGGGACACACAGTGACATAAATAAAAAAAAAGATAATTTCTTCAAATACTAAATCCCCAGCACAAAGTTTACATCATAGCCCTAGCTTTAATAGCAGAGATTTATTATCTTGACATTTAAGACTAGTTTATACGTGAATATTAAATTAGTTATTTTGTGAAACCAATTTATGGGTTTTCTTAGCAATAACTAAAATAGTGATTACACCAATTGCAAATCTTAATTTTTATATATCATTTAAATTAAAAAATCGCAACTGGACACGGGAATTGAACTTGGCTTAATACCAAAGTTCTAACCACTTAGTTATCCAGAAGTCATCCAATGCTAACGGTCATTTTTCACTCTTACGTTAGGCAAAATCCATTATTAATTTTAGTATTTAAGAATATTAAAATTTCACTAGCTTTAGTTATCTTTATATTAAAATCAAATATCTAATACAATTAAAGTTTCTTACGTTTTGAATTATATTAAGATTTCACTCGCTTTAATTATCTTTATATTAAAATCAAATGTCTAGTAAAATGTAGTTTTTTTTTTAAGTTTTGAATTATTTCTATCTAGAAATTTTACATTTATGAAAATGGTTAGATATGTGTTTAATACAAAAGACAAAATAGAAAAATTCAGACACAATCCAGAAATTTGATTATATCTTACTATAAGTTATGCCTGAATATAGCTATTTAAAAAAAACGTGCAAAATGGATCATGACGCGTCAGGCATGAGTTCCGCCGTCTAGAGGCATGTGTCCCTGTGGACTGATAACCTGCCAAGCTTATTGGACTCCGGGTTTGCTTACCCACGGTAGTTGCAGGGGTTCAAGATATTTCAAATATATTTCAATTATTGTCAAAAGTATTTTTATTCTTATTGGAATGAACTCAAATAGGAAGTAGAGTAATTCAAAAAATACTTTTACCATCATCTACGAGATGTTAATGTATTCTTGCTATAATTTATTTTCGACTAAAATCAAGATCATTTTCAAATTTCGGACTTCTGCGCTGGGGGTCCGTGGTTCAATTTTCGGTCCCAGTACAGATTTATCTGATTTCCAAACCCTTCCTTTACCACTGACAAGACGTATATTAATCACAACTTGTGAATGTGTGGAATGCCAGGCCTTCCACCATGGTTCGGATTCCACGTTAAACTGTAGGTCCTCCATTTCATCTCATAATCACCCTACCATTACACATTAGCGTAAGTGCGTGAAACCCGAACGGGTAGTAAGATGCGGTGCTAGTAATAATAATAATAATAATAATAATAATTTTCAAATTATGTCAGGTGATAAATTGATTGGACAATATATTTTTGTCCAACCCGTACACATCAATGTAAACATTAGTGATCAGTTACTTACAGTAATCATCCAAATTAAACGGACCACCTAAGCAAAAATAATTCATATGTTGCAAATAGAAAAATTTAATCCCCATTGCCAACTGTAGAAATCGTAAAAAGGTAATTCTTTTAAAATCAGCTGTTATGATCGTTCAAGTACATCTATCTACAAAGTTAAGGGTGGGAGTGTAGGGAACTGGAGACAATGATAATATTTTTTCAGTTTTATAGCAAAATCTTTTTGGTTCAAAGAAATCAAATATTTTCCCAGTAGGAAATTAGTTCAAAATTGACACCTGGACACGGGTATCTAACCCTAGACCTTTGAATAAAGTGGTATGTGTGTTTTATATTTTCCTCATTCCAAAACCTTAGCTAAGTAGTTAGTGTACCTTTTGAGCTAAGGGTACCAAACTCAATTCCCGAGCGGCCAAAAAAAATTATAATTAGCTAAATTTGAGTTTTCTCTTCCACGGGGATGAATTAATGGCAGAGGATTTAAGGGTTGTATCTGTTCTAGACATTAGTTAATGTATAAGCGTACACTTACAGCGTACAATGGACTCAATTTTCACCTGATCCGACCCGACCTGACCCGACCAAACCCGACCCAACCCGACCCAACTCTCTTGCCTACACTGAAAACGTATAAAAATTACCTTTTTGACTCAAGATTTCATGAGGAGAGCCTCAAGATGAGAGATTTTGATAATGATTTATAACTGTTATTGTGTATTAATAATTTAAGTTTGAAAATGGCTAATAAGCGAAAAAAGTACGTGGGTACCTTTGTTTAACATGGAGAGGATTGAAATTGAGTTACTTCACTACGAGTTTACCGTTGCGGGAACATCTGAAAAAGTTCAAAGAATATCATAGGATAATCATATGACTATGTTTTAGGAGAGATTTAAGAAAACCTGAAAATTACAAGCAACTTCCGAACATGTATTTAATCTGGAGATTAGCTCTGTATCCTAATAAGGTAAGGTTAATTTCTACTTTTGGTACTTATCAACCGGCCTTTCTTTCCGTGCTCTTGAGTCAAACCTTTCGGATTGATGACTACACAGTGGGAAAAATTATTCAACTAATAACAGTTGGCTACGACTGCTGAGGACGGGGAGATCGAGGTTCGAATCTCGGTTGGGTGAACTGGGGGTGGTTTTTCCTAAATGGTTTTCCACTCTACCTCCACGCAAATGCGGGTTCACTTCCTCTAATTAAACTTTCCCAATTCCTAATCCATTAGTGTAATTAGTACTTAAAGCGTATAACCCGAACGGGTAGTAAGACGCGGTGCTAAATATTATTATTATTATTAACAGTTGGCTTCAACAACAGATAGAATTTTCCGAATGTTGTGGGATGCATAGATGGTAAACGTGGAAAGATCAAGTCTCTTCGGAAGAATGGGTTTCTATGTTACAAGCATAAGGACATCTCCAGATAAACAAACAAGTCTTGAATTTTGAAATTTCTTTAGTGTTAGTTGGACATATTGGGAGGGTGGGGAAAGGTATGGAAGATAGGGTTTAAAATTTGCAAAATTAATAAAAACCTTTTCTCATTGTGGTAGAAAACTGAAATTATTAAGGATTGTAAAGGGACTACTTAAAATAATCCGAAGAAGCTCAAGATTGTAAATGGGATCACGGAATATAAGGTCAAAGGGGAGTACACAAGGAAAAACTTTTAGGTGGGTTAGAAAACTTAAATTTAACGGAAATGTAGATAGATCACTCCAAATATCAAAATTATTGCAATAATATAATATCTCTTTATAAGTTGGGGCTGTTGAAATAGGGAAGTTTCTAAATTCCCAAAACCGAAAAAAATAAATTACTTATCAGTGTGGTATAAGGTTAAAATTTGTAAAAATAAAATACATAAAATAGAAAGGTGTTCCCTTCGAGGTTTCCAAACATAAAACACTCCCCTGTATAGTAAATAGTTGAACTTTTTATTAAATTTTAATGAAAAATAGCAAGAAGAGTTTAAATTATTTGAATATAATGGATTACATAAAATGGTCAGAGCTGGAAATGAATGTTATTTTAAGTATGAATTTTTTTAAATTTTAAAATCATATCTGTGTTTGAAATTTTTTAAACTTATATAATAAACCTTTCTAATTGTGATAAAATATGTAAGTACTTTCACGCAGTTAAGACAACCTCCCTAAATGACATAAATTGTATTCAAAAATTGAAAATTTCAAAATTGGTTTTAAGAAATGGGGGCGGGTGTGGGGGCACACTCTTTATTAAGATAGTAGAAAAAACCTTCTCGGTGTGTAGTAAGATTTGAATTTGTTATTTAAATAAATATACCTCACAATATGATATCTGAATAAATTAAATTTCCAAATTTAAGCCCGAAAAGTGTAAGATCTTGAAATTTATACAACTATTTTTGAACTCGCTTTGGTGGCTGCATGGTCTAAGGCACTACTCTCGCAATAGACTATACTTCCGATAACGGGAAGAGCGTGAATCGATCTCGGTTGGGTGGACTGAGGTTGGTGTTTCCTAAATGGTTTCCCATTCTTTCCTCGCAAATGTGGGCACCCTTCCTCTAAATTAAAACTTCCTCATCTTTAACTAATTATTATAATACGCATATAACCCATATGGTTAGTGAGACGCAGTGCTAAAGAAAAATTATTTTCGGTACAGCTGAAAATTTAAATTTTACAGACACGCAATGAACCATATCAGTAAACCAAATAAGTACTGCATTTTTAAAATTGGAATGTGGGGACCTAAAAGGTTTGGGTGGTACGGGGGTAGAGTAGTTTGGAATCCTTCCAAAGCTACTCGAAAATCTTCCTTTAAGCATGGAAGAAAGCTTAAATTAGGAAAATTCTTAAAAAGGTCAACCAATATAGAAAAAAAATATGAAAAAAGTGGAATTTAAAACTAGGGGTCCCAGAATTGTATGAAAGTGAAAGGAGGAAGTCTCTAAATTGCTAAACTATTCGAAAAAAATATTTATCTTATTTAGACAAATATTGCGCTCGTTTTTAAACTTTATTTTTGGTGTCAGGTAAGATTTTTTTTCAAAGATTTAATTCATTTTACCTTATTTATTGCAACAATTGCTTTAGAATACCATGGCTAGTTCGAGGCTGTACCAAGAGGAACTTTAAAATTGGTGGTCGTAAACCTTTTGTTTGAAATATATAAGTAAATTGTCAATTATTTTTATTTGGTTTTTAAATAATTTCTTTTGTCTTTTTTTTCTGTTACAACTTCACATTTATGTCTTAATTTGTCTTTTAACATAAATAATAAATTAATGTTTGTGCCATTTGATCTTTTAATTCATTTGATTATTCTAGTTTAAATTAGTTTATAAATTCCACTCTGGAATAATCTTTGTTATTCTCTAAACTTATATTTAAAATGAAAATGAGATAAACAATCCCGACTTTAGATTAACATTAAACCCTGCCTTATAATTGCAGCAGTTTACGGAGTAATTCTTCATAACTGTATAAGTTCACCTCGTTATAGTGACACAGGAACCAGGGAAAACGTGTGGGGGGTAAGGGGGGTAGTGGTCCTTTAGGTTAGTAAAGGACCAGGGAAAACGTAGTGGGTTTTGTAGTGGTTACTCAGGTTAGTAAAGGAGGTTCCTTTGAGGACCTCCCAAGGTTCCTTCAAGTGGTCGTTATGACGATAAGAGGCTGACCTCCAACAAGTTTACCCTTCAGAAGTGTTCTTTAAAGGTCACATACTACCTGAACTTGTAATGTTGATGAAATTTTTGGTGAAATTGGATAATATATAATAAACAACGTCTTTACTAGTCCTCTGGCCATCTGCATTTAAAAACACTAATTGGGTAAGACTTGCTTGCTTATTTTAACGAAAAATTCCCAAATAGTCAGAAGAGTTTAAATTACTAAAATCTAAATTGGATTATAGAAAGTGGTCAGAGCTGGAAATGATGGGTTTTTTTAAGTATGATTTTTTTTTTAATTCAGATCTGTGTTTGAATTTTTTTTAAACCAATATAAAAATCCTTTCTAATTGTAATAGAAAATGTAAGTACTTTCACGCTGTTAAGGCAACCTCCCCAAATGACAAAAATTGTATTCGAAAATTGGAGGTTTCAAAATTGGTTTTAATAAATGGGGGAAGCGGGGGCACACACTTTATTAAGATAGTAGGAAAAACCTTCTCGGTGTGTAGTAAAATTTGAATTTGTTATATAAATAAATATACCTCACAATATGATATTTGAATAAATGAAGTTTCGGTGGCTGCATGGTCTAACGCACTACTCTCACAGTAGCCTAGACTGTCGATGACGGGGAAATCAAGGTTTTAATCCCGGTTGGGTGTGCCAACAAGAGTGTTTTTTTTTCGAAGTGGTTCTCCTCTCTCACTCCATGCAAATGCTGGTACATTTCCTATAAATATAACCTTCCTAAGCCCCAAAATCATTAGCGTAATTAGTACATATACGTAAAGTTCGAACGTGTGGTAAAACACGCTGCTAAAACATAAATGGGTAAGTATGAGGAGGATACAAATTAGAATGATTGTACCTGCAGGTGGGTAAAGAAAAGTGGGAATCCATTTAGTAAAAACAACTATCAGTACATTTAGCAGGAATCCGAACGACGAGATTCCCGTCAAGTAAACCAGACTATAATCAATTTGCCTATTGCTGCCTGGGTCAAATTGTGAGAGTTAGTCCAATAGGCCTGAGAGTATTAACTGCATATTTTTGTTAAATATCTTGACTTCAATAAGAGGGTGATATCGATAGCAATTGTGGAGCACACATTAAAGTTATTTGGAATTTCGGCTACTAACAAATTATACTTGTTTATTTCACGTTATCTTTTTTCTTTCTAAGTTAAACCAGACAGAATATTAATTTATATAATTTGAAATTTTACAAATAAGCTGTATATTCACTTCATTACGTGTAGTTTACTGACAATAATATAGTAAAAGTATGTACACATGGAACAGAAAAATATCATGTCTTAAACTATAGAATAGTTCAGAGCCCTATGTACACATTTGCCATCATAGTATTTTATTTTTAAACCAAACTGATTTTTCAACTGAAAGATTGGGAGTCCGAGGTTCAATCCTCAGTCCCAATACAGCTTTATCTGATTGCCAAACTCTTCCTTCAACTCTGACAATACTGGTTCAGATTCCACGTTAAACTGTAGGTCCTCTATTTCATCTCAAAATCACCCTACCATTACACATTAGCGTAAGTGCGTACAACCCGAACGGGTAGTAAGACGCGGTGCTAATAATAATAATAAAAATAATAATAGCTGATAGATAATTTGTCTCTGGTCTATAAACCTTACATATTATGAAAGAACTGTCACTATCACTTGAAAACCAAAAAGAGCTATCTAAATGAGAACATGAAATAAAAAAATTATAAAGTATATCTCTTTAGACGGAACTTGAGAAAATTCTTTTGTTTAAAGGGACTCTGGTAAAAAAAAAAAGAAAATGGCCCATCTGTACGTTTTGATGGGATGGAGAGATGCCGGGGAAAGTTGGAAAGATTTTTAACAAAGGCATCTAGAAAGCTGCGCTTGTCTGTGTTCACTGGCAGAAACAAAAAAGTCATTCGTGTAAAATAATGAAGTATTCGGATGAGTCTTTAATAAAAGGTATTTCAAAGGAGGACTGTACTACGTTAGAATGAGTAAAAAAAAAAAGTATAAGAAGCAGACTTAAGATGTTACGAAGGATTGTGTGAAGAAATTCACTAAGAGGAACAAATGTCTTTGCGAAGAAATTCTATTTCCTGAAAATCTGTAAGGAAGAATACGCCATTTTGAAACAAAATAAGACATTTTAGTAGAACCAAAAAAAAATCTTGAAATATTAAACATCTTACTGTTTTCCAAGTGAATAATTTTCATTTTCAAAAGGATCTAGACTTTTGAATAAGACAATTTGTTTGACTGAAATAAAAAAAAAGTGTATTTCTAGAATAACTTAAAAATATTCAGCTAGCTTTATAACTTATATTCGCAAATGATAAGAAATTTTTATTTTAGTTCATCTATGAAAACTCGACATACATTTCACGTACATGAACGTCAATTTTAGGATTCTCTATGATTTATTTGTATATTTTACACGATAAAGTAGGATCTTTAAAGAGAAAATTATTTAACAGAGTTTGTTTGGTCTTATTTACATGACCAAGAACTAACGAACAGCGTATAACTCAAACGGGTAGTAAGAAGCGGCGCTAAAAAAACAACTAACGAACAATCAAATAGTAGTATATCTTCGATTGCATTTTAATTTAAGACATCTACAGGAATTTATTACAAACCTTTTTTCATCAGAAAAATAAATAAGTTTTTTACAGTCAAAAAAGGATAATTCATAAATCTGCTAATATAACATAGTTCTTACATGATTTTTGTTTTAACAATAAGACATTATCTGAAATGGGAAAATCTTAAGACACAACAGTATTTGAACTATCAATATTATTAAATAACATCATTTTGAAACGTATGAAAAGGATGTATTATGGAGGTCGGAATTTACTATTGAAATACTACACGTAATGGTATTTCAATACTTAGGTCCAATGATGTTTTAATACCATATGATCCCCGTGATAAACGAATAGGACAAGCAAATTTACATATTTTGAGGATACCATCAATAGAAATTTGAGAATAATTTTAAATACGTTCTTAATTTGAGTAGTTTTAACTAAAACCAAAGTCAAATAAATACAACAGTAGCTTTTGTTTGAACTGAGTTTCATTTACAAAATGTTGACTATGTCCTATTCAATAACGCGGACGCATTCACTGCAGACTATCACGACAAAAGCCACCCTCAATTTACTACCTCCATTAAATACTGATACGACACGAAGTTCATCACTAAAATGTCGTTCAACCCTCCCCACCAAATCTCATATTTGTTTGTCACATGGGTGGTAACATTATCCATCACAAACCTCGCGCCATCGGCGTTTGGACTACCAATGACGTCACCTGACCCATTCCCGGTGATTTCCCTTGTGTGTGTCTCCCCCCCCCCTCCACCCCCCCTTCCCCGTGGATAGGCAAAGGCCTACCAACGATCAGGGCAGGCTTACCAACATTGACGGCTTCACCCCTAGTATCGTCGATATCTGTTGTTTGAATTGTTGGTAGATCCCCCCAATCCCTCTCAGCCGTCTGATGGTGGAAATTATGTTGATGTGATTGAAAATCCAGCCATGTATTTACGTAAACAAGGGGTGTGTTCCCCCTCTCTCTTCCACCCTTTTTTTTGTTCTTGAACATATGGATAATATTGACACTAAATACATATTTAGAGTTGTTTTTTTATACCTACCAGACCCTACCCCAATTGTAGGCTCAAATCAATGAGTCAATTTTAGATATAGCATGTTGAGAAAACTAGTTGTATATTGTAAGCAATCATTACAATGGGGTACCGTTACGTTAGCTTTCAAAAATACATTTTTTTATAATAAAAACAATCAAAAGATGTATACAAATCATCAATTTAGATTATTGTAAACTACTATTCAGACAATTTTTTATGTTTGGTCCATATAAAAAAATTGCTCCCTCGTCCCCTTACTCGCGCGGTGATTCACTCTCATTCACTATCATTTAAAACCATTAGTTACACTTACATACCAGTATCAGTGAGTAGGCAGACTAGACTTCAATCTCGTCGTCTGAATTTTTTTTATCATGGATAGGTCGGATAGACTGAGAGTATTTTTCCCCCCTCAATAGTTTACCACTCAAATGCGGGTAGATAACCTTTAAATTTTATATTCCTAATTCAGACCCGATTATAGTAATCACCTGAGGGTAGTTCGGATGAATAGCAGTATGAAATATAAAAACAGAAAAAAACACTTGAACATGTCTTAAATTCTGGAGATTTATCGGATCAACTTGTGTCTAAGATCCTATGTATGTTTAAATATAAATATGGTTTTAATCCTATATTTATTTATTCCGAATCTCAAATTATATTTTAAGGATATTGAAAATAAATTTATTAATTAATGTTTGACGCCACTATTTGCTATTTAGTGCGTTTTTTTTCATTCTTGTTATAAAGAGCATCAATAGAAAACTTTTTAAGTATTTAAATACGATTTTGTCTTATTTTGTGAATTATTTATGAGCCACCACTTTGTATATGTATGTGTATATATACACATAAATATATATATATACACTAATTTGCCTAATACCTTATTGTGTTGGGCAAATTGATACTGTAAAAATATTTAATAATATTTTGCACCACATCTTACTACCCATTCGGGTTATACGCTTTAAGTACTAATTACGCTAATGGATTAGGAATTGGGAAGGTTGAATTAGAGGAAGTGAACCCGCATTTGCGTGGAGGGAGAGTGGAAAACCATTTAGGAAAAACCACCCTCAGTTCACCCGACTGAGATTTGAACCTCGATCTCCCCGTCCTCAGCAGTCGAGCTCAACATGACAAGCGCGTTAGCCAACTACGCCACCGAGGTGGGTAATTGATNAGACTGTATATATATATATATATATATATATATGATTCCCAACTCTCTTTCTATGCAAATGTTGGTGAATCTCCTCTCAAATGCTTTCTTCCTCATCCCTACCTTATTAGAGTCATAATTATCATGATATACACGATTAAAAATAACAAACTCAACATCTAGGCCTCCATAACCTATTATATTCATATAACATGATATGACGCTGTCCAAACTTAACATTTTATATCAAAATGACCAATTTTATCCGTAGCATCGTTGCAGATCTACCCCTCCAGTAGCTAAACACCCAAACCTAGGCGAAACGCAAACCAATAGTTATCCATCCATTATTCAACACGACCTATAAACCGCGCGCGGTTGAATGGGGAAAAGACCATACGACAGACGAACCATTTGTGCGCCGGTGAGGGACCAATCAAAGACGAGCGCTATTGAGCGGTGTATTTCTGCCTCTATCTCTCTCTCTCTCTCTCTCTATGTGACTATAGAGCCCGGAAATTGAAATAACCTTAACTCGAGTGGAAGTGTATTTTCTAAGGCGGTGGATGAATTCCCGCCCGAGTTTCAATTAAATATTACAATGTACACTCCTACCGCTTTCCCTCTGAGCTGTGTTGCAATTCTTTGCCCCCTCAACCCTCCCAAACCCTCAAGATTAAAATATGGATCCACTCCAATCAATGAGAGTTTCATAAATCTGCAATCTTAATTATGGTTTAAAACGTCTTCCCACTTACAAGATTAAATTCACTTCGGAGTGGTTACAACTTATTTAATATGGAGTCTTCAGCATACGTTGGTGTAACTATAGTCACATTTCCGAAGGAAGAAGTTTATCTGACAGTTAAAAGAGCTACTGGATCTACTTTCACGTTTTAGTTGTTATTTTTATCACCACCTGTTCAGGGTATATGCGTAAATGATAATTACTCTAATGAGGTAGAGATGAGGAAGGAAACATTTTAGAAGTAATCCACCCGAATTTGCGTGGAAGGAGAGTGAGAAACCATTTAGGGGGAAAAACCTTAATAGACCTGACTGGTATTTGATTCTCAATCTATCAGTATAGCACGAGAGTAACGTCTTAGACCATTCTACCATTGAAGCAGGTACTTTTGCGTATCTATACATAATTCATGTGATATGTTGATGTCTCTTTTGATATGTTATCAATACAGTACCTATAAAAAACAATAACAATTAAATATTTTAATATTATTGCTGACCGCAAAATAGTTGCTATTTTCTAAAAGTGTCTTTCTATCATATTCCTACTAAGTTATTTTCTAACATCCCTAAAGGATAGTAAAACGAAAAGTACGGATGGAAAAAAAACATTAAATTCTCAGGTAAGTTCTTTGTTATGCTTCTTAAAATATTGTATTTGTCAAGTGTATTACCAAAGCAGTTATTATCGATTTAACATAAGGAGTATAAATGAGGAAATAGCTTATAAAAATTTCACCAAAATTAATTTGTAAATAGGATGGAAAAATCAGATTGCACCCGGACGAGATTCGAACCTCAACCTCTCCATCCCATGCAATATTTTCGATTGCGAGATAAGTCTTGGACCATGTGGTCATCGGTATGTGTTGAGGTTTTTATAAACTTATGAAATGTGCTAACCACTTTACATTCAAAAGTTTTCCAGGAAATATATTTAAACCAAAGTATTACAAAATATTTGAGATGCATCGTAGTATCTAGTTTTAGATCAAAGGGTGGGTGATAGAGCTCTTTTTACTAAGATATAAGTCCCTGGTTTAATTCTTGAAATAGCTAAAACATTAATACAAATTGAAACCTCCCTTTACATACTGTTGAGTTAATTAGAGAAGACACCGGGTATTGTGTCTGATACCAAATTAAGTTATTTTATAAGTCGTGCTTATATAATCAACAGGTTAATATATTCACGTTATATCTCCCCCATAATCTTATCGATTGTGAATAGTAATTTTGGTTAAAAGGTCTCACTAGAAAAATATGTGGAAAATGCTACTTTATATAAATAGATTACTGCGACTAAAAAAGATATTCCGTGAGCCAATTAAGGGAGAGTTTCAACAAAGGAGCTTCATTTTCACATATAAATTGATTAAAATTTAATTTAAAATGGATTTTTAAAACGGACAAAGCGAATTGATACATTATCATACTGGGTATAAAGTAACGTTGAAATATAACATCCCAGTTATAGTAAAATATGACCCATGTTTAATTAAGTTTGTATGATTCACAATTCTCTTTATTCTCTATTAACTGAACCATTTTGTTAGATTTTTTTAAATATATAATACATATAAGTTAAACTTTTAAAGATAATTAACAAACTAAATGGCAATTTGAAACGGTCTGTAAAATACAATGTACGTTATAGCCGCTTCAAGATTCCTCCAAAACAACACAAAATAAATGTATCGGTGGACACGGGGATAGAGGCGTTTGTCTGTTCTTAGCCTATTTGTTTTGCAGGTGATAGAGCGTTTAGTGTTCAAATTCTGATCGGATCTAATATACTGTTTATTTTCATAAACTACATTCCACATTCCCTCCATGTAAATGTGTGTTAATTTCCTCTAAAAATTCACCCTTCCTCATTCCTGTTAACTTATTTTAAATATGTGGAAAGCCTGGACATCTAATAACACTTGGAACATAAAAAAAAGTTATTGCTAATTGATGACATGCTAGTATTTTACCGCAATATTTTGAAAAAACCCTACCTGGATATGAGAATCGAACTCCTTATTTAAATATTCAGCTTATATGCCCTTTTCCATAAAATCCCTTTTCAAAAAATTAATCTTATTCACGAATTATTCTGAGTATAGCATTTATAGTTTAATAGATAAATTTATATCACGTCTTACTGCGGGTTCGGGTAATACGCTTATGTACTAGCTACGATACTGTTTTAAGGGTGAGTAAGGTTAGATTTAAGGAATTGTATTCAAATTTGCATGTAGGGAGAAGGTAAAACCATTTAGTAAAACAACGCTCAGCATAACAAACTACGATTTGAACCCCAATCCATCGGTCATTGGCGGAACAGTATATTGCGAGAGTGACGCCTGAGAACATTCGATCACTGAAACAGGCTATCTGGATTTCAACCACGTTTCTTGAGTATTTATGAATAAGTTAGAATTTAGAGGAAATGTGTCAGAACTTTAGTGAACGGATAATAGAAAACCAACTAGGAAAAATACTCTCAGTACACCCAGTTGGGGTTTTGAACTCCGAACTACCGACACTGGTAGACAAGATTAGAAGAGCGGGACATGATCAAAGATACGGGTTTAATGACAGTAGCACATACTAATTATACACCAAAAATAAACATATATGTTATCGATATACGTCGCGATGTCTTTGTTGTTTGCCACGGTCAGGCAAAACATATAAAGTTGGTCAAATCATGTCAAACAGTCCTTCGCCGGATAATTTGTTTGTAATTTGTTTCATGAGTCGTCACAAATCGACAGATCTGCAATACACTTAAGGTGGCCGCCTCAGCCAGTTAGAAAGTATAAATCGCTGTCGGACCACACGGCTTAGAATACAATGGTATGTTTCGTTTTATGGAAATACGTCTCTATTCTGTTTAAGCCAATACTCCCTTTCTCGATTCATCTACAACCACACTTGGTTATGTCAATAAGAAAGATGGGAATGAGAATTACGAAATTTCTTATCTCAAAGTAAGGAGGAAAGTTCTCTGCTACTTCTAAAATTAAAATTTTCTATTTTGATCCTATCTAATAATTACTGTATCTATTAGAGGAAGGCTAAATCTAGAGCCATTCACATCAAGTCTAGTCTCATAGCTCCACAAATGTGTCGTTGAAAATGAGCTAATGTTACATTTTCACACGTTATTTTCGATCAATAAAACTCAAATTATAGGGTTTCTTGTGAAAAAGAGCATTTTTGGAATCCTTAAACTTTATTTTGGCGTGGACTATATTCTTAAATAACACGCCGTAGAGCTAAATATTGATAATATAGAATGGAACGTCTGCGCGGTAATTTCTCGCTTACCGAGGCGACCGGCCTCTTTAATCTTCACTTATGTTGTAAATTAGGATGTACAATGGTCAAATGTATCCAATCACCATACAATCTGGAGGGAATGGATAAAATGGGACAGCAACGCTATTGGTACAAGTATAATGCATGATAAGGAACCATTTGGAAATAACTTACTTCATATAATCTAAATTAATGTTTGTTCGCATTTAATAAACCTTAGTTATTAAATGTTGGAGACTCCAATGAACTTAGAAACACTGGTATTTTTCCCACCAATGTTTAACTTTGGAGTCCATAACCAGGATTTAAGTATGGACTGGCGACTCACAGTAGCATTAGTTGGAGATCCAATCGTTTCCAAATGGAAGCTATGTAGGACTTAAGTAGGAAAGGCCGTGCGAGATAGTTAAAATCAAACTACACTTTCTTCTTTAAGGTCATTCAACGGTAGCAATTTTATTGCACAATTATAATATGTGTATAGATATAAGCTATACATAGTGATTCAATTATTTCTACTCATTACAGTTCACGAGTTAAAGGGGGTTGAACTTACTATTTTATGTTTTAATCCTACTACTGTTAAAGTAAAGTAATTAGTGAATGGAGCTGAAATTTAGTATAATTAGACATTCATACGAAATGTACACAATGGAAAATTTATCACATTAATATTATTAATCACATAAATATTTATAATTATATTAATTTTATTAATATTATGTCATAAATTGTAAAAACGCTACTCTTTGCTTCAAAATAGTTTCATTTGGTCATTTAAATACTAATAAATGCCTTTTAAAATGCTTTTAAATATCTACAGAAGGTATGCTTATCACCCTTAAGACCCACGCATCTGTGAGCAAACTTTACTGAGGCATCAATCTCGTCAGGTCTGATTTTATTTTGATGGGGAGAGGGAGGGGCACTCTAGTTTCAAATCCTAGTTTCAAACCCAGCCAGGTCCTGTTTTCTAAAATGATTTACCAATCTCCCTAAACGCAAATATGGTTGCATTTTTCTCGTTTGTATCCTCCTTGTCTTTATCCCATTGTAAATCTGCAGATAGCCCGGGCAAGTAGTATTTTCAGCACTATTAAATTAAGCTAAGTTCGATTCATTCCTGACTGAAAGCAAATTTTTATGTTTCAATGTACAGGTTGAAACTCTGTAGTTGGGCTCGTTTTGAATCTGCCGCTATTACATAGTATGAGGGGCAGCCACCAGGTGGTCGGAGCTATAAGCAGTACAAAGGTGTTCAAAGTTGTTAACATCTTCACATGAGTGTTTTAGTTATATATTATTGTTTTGGCCTGCATTCTACATCCAGGAAGGAAGATTTCTACAAGGCATTTTCATAGTCAAGGAAATAGCATACTTTTTATAAAATTTATGCAAAGCAAATATGTTAACAAAAAAAACTACTTCAAAGTTATCATAGTTGTGTGACACTGTAAACTATTTTTAGAATTTTTTTTTAATAACTTGTGGTTTTAAGTTTAACGTTATTATTTTAAAACTCGCTGAATAAAACGTAAATTGATTAATATGGGAAATCATATATTGACCCTGTCGTGACGTCACCGGTAGGCAACGCACTTCAGCTCAATATTTTATTCTTCCGATGGTTCTAATTGTACATGAAGTACAAGCCCACATCGCTGCTCATAGTGCCATCCCTGGCGTAGTTAAGGTTATATTAGTTAAGGTGACATCAGCAGGCCATCCCACTACGTGTTCACGTAGACTCCCATTGTCTGGTCGCCAGAATTGTGCCCCTGTGTATTGCCTCGTTTGTGTTGTTCCTCGCACAATAAGCTGGTTATGATGGATTGTAGGGATTCAGGAAGGAAGGTCCAATTTCCAGTGGCGCGCGCACACACACACATACACACACACTCTCTATCCTAGTCAGTATAGTTGGATGTATTCTTTATCCCTGTCTTCTTCCTTCTCATACTGTCCTTCTCTCTCACTCAATCGCACAGAACCCATCATATATTACTACACCACCATTAGGGTATGTATTTCCCCGTTTCCATCTTTGCATTCATTAAGTTGATTTTCTCTTCTCAGTAACGTCGTTCGGGATTTAAAATAATAAATAAAGTAACTCTGCAAGACATTTAATTCGTCCATAATCTCAAGAAGTGTACGTCTGAGATGCCGAGAGCATTTAGTTAAAAAATAAAGAAGTTTTATTTCTAAGATTTTCTTTCTTATTGTGTCGTCAGACTAAATTGAAATCTCCGTGCCTAATTCCCATCAGATGATTTCGTTGAATGGCCTTCATTGATGTGTAATTGTTTTAAATTTAAATTGGTTTAAAAAAAAATGTGAATGCTATGTGAGCTGACCTATCGTACATGACATGATGAGTGTCCACTCTATTTACGCGCAGCGTGAGAAGTATTAAGAAAATAATGGTATGACTAAAAAAATATAGATTAGAATATAATTTTACAAGAATGTGTACGATGGATGTGATTAGTCCAATACCTTAGCTCAGTATGTTGTGCGTCTTCCTACAGATATAAGGCTCCCTGGTTTCCGATTCTTGGTACTTAATAATAAGGTACTATCGGTGATAAATGATAAATTAACGTCCGAGAATTAGGCAGTGTGTCGGCTATATATATGAGCTGGTTTTCTAGATAATCTACTGAGAGCATTTGGTTGAATAAATAATTGTTAAAAACTCACATTACTAATAATTTTATAGGCCTCCAATTCTAGAACAAATTGGCATGCCATCAGTCTGTCTTTGAAATCGAATGCACTTTATTAAACTACTGAATACTAAGACTAAAATAACATTGTATAGGTCAAATAAACTCCAAATTAACGTTATTATCTCCAAAAACTATTCTTGTTTAGTCATGCCTAAACTTTAAAAATATAATGCACATTTGAAGAAATTATGGTTGCATTAATATAAGTCAGGAAAACCAGCAATTGCACCAACAGTTAGATTATGGTTCTCAGAAAGTTGGTATACAGTGATCGGTAAATTAAACCTTACTGCAACATTTTATTAAAGAGACTAGTATTTCTTACACGATAAACTCCATTTTTTTAAACTATATATTTAATTGAATTGAAGTATGCACTATACGGCTATAACCACACCCAAGACAAATTCCGTTTATTTATTTTAAGGATATATTTGTTGTGTTTATTGTAAAGTCTCAATTGTTCAAGTCAAGGAAGAATTTGTCGAAACAAAAAAATTTAATCAACCCAAAATTGCATACGAAAACCAATAATTTCATAGAAAAGTTAGTGAATAATTGCAAACTTAATACCATAGAACAACGCCAATATAAATTATCACTTACATAGAAGGTAGCTTGGAATTAGTTCTGAAGCGAATTTTACAAAGTACAGCAAAAGTGGTGGACAAAGAGAAAAGCTGAAGATGTGATTGTGATATGGATAACAAAAGTTCGAGAAGGTAAACTTTTTGATCATAGAGGCCTTACTATTGAAGATGTTTGCTAAATATGCAGTTATTTCAATTAAATTGAATCATATCAGATATATCGTTCAAAAATCATAATACCAGTAGGGATTTAGAGCATTGGTTAGCACGCTTGACACTTGAGTCTAATTTGATGCTAAAGCTGGTGCACTAACAAGTTCTACTTTTCGTTTTTAGAACTTCAAAACATTCACACTGCGAGAGATTGCTTACCCTAAACAATCTACATTCTGTTATATTTTGGTATTATATAATAATTTAGATAATTTCCTCTAAGTCAGAGCCTCTTACCAATATATTTATTTTGGAGTGGTAAAATAGAGTCCTACCCACGTTGGCTCTTCAGAGAGTCTTCCAAAAGATGATAACAAGCAATTATTTGAATATTACATCCCACATGAATCAAAACATATTTTAACATATCTAGCACTTTAAGACTCCAACAAACAATGTTCATGCTCATTGAGGAGGAATACACAGACCCATTACTAAACAAACTTTCGGGAGTCAGAGGGTGAGGTTAAACCAACCAAAAATAAACTCCATCTTGGTACGGCACTGACGGGCTGGTATGAGAGATGTATTGGATATTTTTATTTTTACACTGCCTCCTTATCCCGTCCAGGTTATACGCCTATTGGAGAATTAAGGTGCTATGGTCATAGCTTTGAAGCCTGGCCCTTTGAGTTAATCACTATTATCTACTGAGATATAGTTCATCAACGATATGAGCGGTGGTAACATCTAGCAGAAGTTAATTTATTGCAAACGTTAGATGAACGTGACTAATGTCAACCTATACAGAAATAATTTTTATTTGCTTAGTAATATTATATTGTCAATAAAAAATGTTACTAAAACATTCTAATAATACTTTCAGGCATTCTTTGCAATAAATAATTTTCCTCTATCTGTGACTTATCTACTTCCACCGTAGAATATATACATACGCTTCAAAAGCATTTAGATGTATGGGAGTCATTACTGTCTTTGTATGTGTGTGTGTGTGTGTGTATTGCGTCTTTCTTGCCAGTCCATGTTAATCGCGTATTTACACTAATGAAATAGATTTGGTCTAATTTACAGCTACGTGCAGAAGAGGTGATAACTAATTTAGGTTTAAGTCACTTTCAGTACACCCATCCGGGATCCTAGCTTCAACCTCCTGGTCACCAAAAAATCAGATTTGATCCACGTGCCTACCGATGCATATATCATTGCCATTAGAAAAAAATAAAAATAATATTAACTACCAAGTATTTTTCCTTTTATCGACTTGTAGCTTCTCTATAAGCTATCGAATGATGCTTTCCTGAGAAGTTGGTTACTAGAATGATAGGTGTCTGGTCGCCGTGAGGTTAAGTCAGAGGTCAGAGGTCAAAGCTCTTCTTACCCCTCATGAATAATGGTTTTAGTAAGAGCCGAGGGGAGGGTTATTATCAGTCAGTGACGGCGCTTTTAACATTGACTGATGAACTTTAGCTCGAGATCTGACTGATATGTGTGTAGACCTAAAGGAGACCCTACCGCATCTTCCTCCTTCCAGCTAAGTATATTTACCAACAAAGAGTTTCTGAAAGGATGTTGAATAACATTTGCTCCTATGTTTCGCGTCTTACTACCCATCTCAGCAATCCGTATATTTACATTAAGGTGGGATAGAAAGTAATGCAAGCTAAGGCAAGGAGTTATTTTGTACTATTTTAATAGTAATATTTGTAGGTGACCTGGTGGTCTAGGGGTAAGGTGTCAGACTTCTGTGCTGGCGGCCGGGGTTCAATCCTCGGTCCCGTCACAGATTTATCTGATTTCCAAACCCTTCCTTNTCAATCCTCGGTCCCGGCACAGATTTATCTGATTACCAAACCCTTCCTTCACCTCTGACAAGACATCTTGTGAATGTGGGGAATGCCAGGCCTCCACCGTGGTTCGGATTCCACGTTAAACTGTAGGTCCTTCATTTCATCTCACAATCACCCTACCATTACACATTAGCGTAAGTGCGTATAACCCGAACGGGTAGTAAGACGCGGTGCTAATAATAATAGTAATATTTGTTTTTGCCAAAATAAATAAAATTAGTGTTCCAGTAGATACATTAAGATTAATTTTCTATCATATAAAATCAACCGCTCTTGAATTTTTGTTAAGTATATAATTAATCTTGATGAGAAATTGTTTGAATAGAGTGAAAAAAGTCATCAAATCTGGGATGGTCATGACAAATATTTAATATTTATTGATACTTTATGTGTGAATAACACCAAACGAAATATATCTACTTAATCACTTCATTTTTAATGTAAATTGTTTCCTATCGAAATTTAAAAATATTGGCCCTGACCCACATTCCCCTCAATTCCACCCTAAAGGGGTAGATTACCGGAGCCAAAATTGTGTATCAAAATGTCCCTATATAATTACAGTTTAGTAAAATGCCTCCATCTTACTATCCTTCCAGCCTGTGGCCTATCAGTTTAGTAGAATTCCTCCATCTTACTCCATCTTTCCACCACTATTTCTCCTTTAATTGATTCCATTCCTCTCCTCTCACTTGCATACTTTCTGTTATCTCCTCCTTTCATTTCTTTCTTGGCCTCCCTTGCAGGATTTATCATACTAATAAGAAATAATTCTCTATTGTATTTCCGTTCAAATAAATGGTGTCATTAATGCGGCACGAGGGGCGTCTTTGTATACCTGTCCGAGAATTGAACCTTGGCCAACACGTCGAAAGAAATCCACAGTCTGTTGCGAGAGAGACACACTCGAAATCCCCAACGTGAGTAATTCATAAACTGTTAGATGATTTTTACCTATATCACCCCCTCCCCCCGATATTTTTACTTTCTTTCGACCCCTCCGAGAGAAAAGTATTGTGATCGTATCGTAAAAAAAAAAATCTATCTCGAGATGTGGATAAATATCGTCGTTTCATAACCCTCTGAAACAAAAAAAAAAGTTGTTTTTTTAATGTCCTCCGTCTGTTTGTATATTGGCCTAAAGTCGAAACTATTTCACTGATAGGGAGAGAATTTGGTATTGAGTGTTTTCATAAGATTGCTCATAGGAGGTTTTGGAATTGGATATTTATCCCTAGAATTAGGGGTAGTTTATAGAAGAGGAAAACAAAACAAAAAAGAAAGCAATTCTTTGGAAATATGCTCTAACGATTTTGATTTGATTTGGTAACTAGGTATTGTAAGAAAATTGACAATTCTCGGATTTCCATAAAAATGACTTTAAGGGTACTTTATAAAAGAAGAAATTGAGGATTTTGATTATATATATATTCAACTATTTGATATATCAAAATAGAACTTATCATTGTAAAGTTGAAATGTTATTAAAAATAAAACCCTTTTATTTATAATATATTTTCATAACACCAGTAGTTTCTTAACTATAAGAAAAATTATGGAAGTATTTGAAAATGCGACATTTATTGTTAGGCTCTTTGGTGTACATAAATGTTCCTCTTTTATATTTCTTTAATAGTTATTTTTTTCATTTACGCTCTTTGGTGAAGTGTTTCTTCAATAATGTAAATTATTTCGTTTCACAAATCTTACGAGTTTTTAGTGAATGTCTCCATTTTACAATAAAAGAGAGTCTGTGCGGTGCACCATACCATTTATTTCCATTATTTTCTTTCCAATGTCATCTTGTACTTTTTTTTTCTATCTTAAATCACATTTATTCTTTATTTTAAAAACGTTCGAACTCTTTGTTCACTGGGGGGGTCACACATTCAAACTACTACTGTACGGTGAATGTTAGCCAACACCACTTCACAAAGTGAAATCGATTTTCTGTTCTTAGAAACGATGGATATGCGTGATAAATTGCTATTGGAATCCAATATCTCTTCTTTTTTTGGTAACTCATAAACCTTTTATCTGGGAAATGGAGGACATTTAAGGCAGTTTTCAGCACACTGTTACGAACACGCATATATCGTCACGTAAGAACACGTTTGGCAATAGCTTGAGTTATTTTGCCAGTGGCTGAGACAAGTGCTTTAAAACCCATACACAGATGCGTCTCGTGTTTTATATCACTTCATCTTACTACTTGTTTAGGAATGCTCATATTTTCTCTAATGGGGTAGGGATGAGGAAGGAAACATTTTAGAGATAATCTATACCTATTTGTATGGAAGGAGAGTGGGGAAACTATTTAGGGAAAATCACCCTCAATAGACCCAAATGGAATTTGAACCCTGATCTGCCCGTCTTCAGCAGTCCCGTCCAAAACAAGAGTCAAAATAATGCTATAAAATCACGGGATGTTATCTAAGCAATCATTCTTGCTGGTTATTTGGGAGTCGATGTTCGAATACCAGCAGAATACACTAGATGGTCGTTAGAAATGGTCCTCGATGTGATCTACTATTATTATCCACGTCAATGAAGATACATTTACTCGAAGTTACGATTATCAACACTCATTAGCCGTTAATAACCACGGTTTTAAGGATAAAATAAGGTTCTAATTAAAAAAAAAATTGTCAACAGATGGACAAAAATGGACCACAAGTAGACTTAATTACAAACAAGAGAGTAAAATGAGATATTTAAAATAAACTCAACAAAAAGTGATTAAAAAAATCGTTGTATGGAACAAATAAGCTTATTGAAAGAAAAACAATTCATGCAATGTTAATATCTAATATTTATATCACAAACTTAAGCGTGTCTATATTTTAATAATATATTTTCTCTTGCAGATTGAAAGGGAGGTTCTTCTTCTTATTGCAGAAGTTTGTGGATAAGGTACGTTACATTTATTAAACTTAATATCACGAATAAAAAAAAACCTAAGATGATATATATATATACCCACAGGGAGGAATCATGTAGGTTGTATCCACCGAGAGCAACCTCTTTGAGATACACAGGTTCCTATCATGGTTTGGTCAAAATTTAGCACATTGAGTGGTTACGGAATGAGTCGCGTGCAAGTTTTTTTGGAGTTCACTATAAACGTAGATACAGTGGTGAACGACTCGATACATCCTCCTGATAGTGTTATATGTAACTGGTAAAATCAAGATTACAATTTGTTCTGAAACGGTTATATCGTGGGTTAAGAAACAAAATCAAAATGTAGGTGAAACCAAGCACCCAACATCACGGCTACACTCTGGTTCTGGTTAAAAAAAAAGTTTTTGTGTGCACGAACACTTCCGTATGTATCTTGAAGTGATTAGTAAGCTGTTAACGACTTCCATGCAGCTAAAAATGCAAATTGCGAACTAGGAATAGTAGATGACTAAATTACACGAAAATATATTCTCATTTCCGTTTGTAATGGAAAATAATGTGTAAAAACGAGGATACTATGTTATTGGGTGGAACAATTGTGTGCTTGGATTCATATTGGTGAGCATACATTTGAAATAGCATCCCACGACGAAAATAATTATTTAAATCAGTGTCCAGACTACTAGATAAAGCATAACGAACCGAAAAATGTTCGCAAACAGTGTGGATGGTTTTCCGAACGTTTCTATTTAACAAAATTTGTTCTTTGTTCTGTTCGGCCCGAAACCACCACTTGTCGAATTTTGCAAAAAATGTTTCTATCATCCAGCTCGTTGGTGGGACAGCAGCCATGTCACACCTGTGTTTATTATTATTTTATATAATACGATATGTCTTTTAGCGAGTGTATTGCTTTGTGTTATATACATAACATCCAAAATGGTTCTGTTCTCACCTACTCTTCTTAACATTTCTTCATTTGTCACTCTGTATGTCCGCCTGATCTTCTCAGAAATATATATATATATATTTATAGTGCATTAGTCAGCCGGGCTTATCGGTGGGGCTCAGACGTAATTTTACTTCGCTGGTGGTTATGTTGATGTTTAAGTAATATGAAGCGGTATTTGGTCAAATGCTGGCAGAGGCGAGTACTAATTACCATAGTTAGAATATTTTATATTTCATTTCACTGTTCTAGTTTCTTTTAACTTTGATGATTTAATATTATCCATATATTATTATATTAATGTCTCTTGTAATTTAATCGATGTTACATATTCTCCTATTATGTTTCTATAGAAAAGTATATTATTCGTTTAACACTTCTTATAAGTTATAAGTCAGGCTATAATTTGGATAAAAGAAAGAGAAATTTTGTATGACACACTGTACCATTTATTTTATTTCGAATTTGAATTTTTCTCTAATTTTAATGCATCGAAAAATCCTTTAGGATTTGAGCATAGGAAGGACCAATCTCTAATTAAATTAGTTTATTCCCCATTCGGTGATGAGCCAGGTTCCCTTAGAATTATAATCGACC
>CABFVZ010000473.1:70614-109435 GCA_902151445.1 Timema monikensis | reverse complement strand
CCCCCCCCCCCCCCTCCCGCCCTCTCTTATTTAACGAAACCTCTCTACCTTCTCCCTCCTATCCGTAAGTTGGTAACCCAAATCGGTAACACGAGTAAAGGAAACAGTTTCGTTCATGCGTGCGTGCGCCCGCGAGTCTGGTCGGTGTGAAGGCACGAATTGCAGTAGAAGCAAGCGGCCATATCTCGTCATCACAACCTTCAAGACTCTCACACACACAAACACGTGCTTCTAATAAAACAAAAGACTGCAGACCTGCGTGCTCTATCGCTTCTCTGGGGCGTGGCGTAGTCGGCCCTTGGTGAGAGGCGTCTATAGACGGGTAGCTCGTTACTTCTTATACTAAGAAGTTAAGGGGGGGAGGGGAAGGGAATTACTATATGATCGTTACTTATTATGACAGTTTTAAAGTACCCCATTTTCAGGGGTGTTAAAAGATTTTTTTTTTTACTTATAGTAGCCTACTGCTTAAAAAAAACTGAAATAAAAGAAATAAGGCACTTTATACTCAGTAGAAGATGGTAAACTATTTTCTGATACTTGTATTACTTTTGTTGGGCACCTTAGCTCACTCTATAGTATATATTTCTTCTCAATCAAGGTTCCAAGGTTCGATTCTTGGAATGGCTAAACCGTATATTACTGGCCAGAAAGATAGCTAGTTTGTAGGTTGTATTATGATATAATCGAGGGGTTTGTAAGTATCGTTAAATGCCCAAAATAAAATAATAATGCTAATCTTAGCTTTTGTACATTTAATAGGATCTTTGCCTAAAGGTCAAATATGCAAACATTGTAAGATAGCTTAAAATTAAAATTAGAATTAAAATGCTTTGAAATTATTCTATATGGTATACTATATCACTAGAAGATTACAAAACATCCTACATTAACGCATATAAGGTTATAATATGGGCCAACAATAGCCATGAGTACTATTGAGAAATTATTTAAATAGCACCAGTAGTTGGACCCAGTTTTGTCTGAACACTTGATGCTGACTTTCTTGCCATCCACTTAGTTATGTGATTACTAAATATTGTAGTTTGGCTATAGAGGAAAATTGTTTCAGAATAATATTCATCCAAAGATATGAATGAAAGCGATTAAAGATGAAAGTAAAGAGGAAGATGGAGACTTTTACTAAACTGACTCAGTCACATGCTGGAATCCGTTGATGATCTTATCTAATGATAGCAATCTCACGCTCATATTGACCAAGCTGTAATAATAATAATATTTAGCACCACGTCTTACTACCCGTTTGAGTTATACGCTACCAAGCTGTAAATTTGCCAACATCACAGCACTGCCAATACAGTTGGGTTTTTTTTACTATAAATTATAACCCCTCGACAGACTGTTTCCAAATTTCCATTGTGAGTTGATGTAAATATATATTTTCTAATTTTCGATAAGCATATAGCTTCACAAACTTTTATTACGAACCCACCTAATGTTAAGATTAAAGTGGAAAAAGATGGAAAATTATTATGTAAAGAGTTTCACCGGCGACAAGAACTATCTGTAAGAGAAATGTTTTTGTTTCAGATTAAAAGGTTACAAAAATGGAAAAATCTTAAATATATTTTAATACTTTAGTTATTATATCGGGTGTATTGAATGAAAATTGGATAAGCAGCAAATGGAACCAAAAAATGGCTATGTGCAGACCAAATTAAAGCCTTTTGTTCCATTTTGATTTCTCTTAAAACCCCTTCCAATACCATTAATTTGGTTCTGAAAATAAGATTTCTAAGGAAAAAATTAATCTAAAACCAAAATAGAATCTGTCTAGAGTACCTAAAATCAAAACATCAAGAAAACAATCTTAGTGAAGATACATCAGATACGGGATTTTAAGAGAGTTATGAATGGTATTCAATAATCACATTCAACACCATTACCAGCATTAGATTTTAAATTAACTCATCTACTCAAGCCCGAAAAAAACACAAAATATGCAGGAAGAATAGTTATGAGCCATCGTCTTCTGTAGGAGAGATAATTAAATACATTGAAAATTAAAAAAAGGCTAGATATGATGTGGTTGATTGACTTTTTTCTTGGCCCACGCAAAATACTACTAAACATTTTCAGGAAGAAGACAAACCATAACAAAAATTTAAAATTTCTTTCAAGTCATCATGGAGCAAGAATTTTTGCATTAAGCGGAACTCCCATTATCACAATAACAAAACTTCAACACTCTACCAAACCTGAAAGTGCAAGTAATAAATATTATAGTGTTCTCTCTAATCCTAGTGTTCAAACAAGATGCCTTTCATTGACATCAGTATTTTCGCATGATGATTATACATTGAAAAATATGCAAAGTATTAAATGATATGTCAGGTCTCCACATTTCTCAGAAGAAAACTTAATTCAATCCAGATGAGTAGAATTTAATATTTTCATAACATTATTTGAGAGTATCTACTAAACTTGTTCTGATTTTTTGAGGACTTTTTTTCTCTGTATTCATTGGTTAGAGTAACTTATGATGACTCCTATCCAGTTCATTGTCCACAAAATCTGCGACTAAAGTGACGTTTCGGTGTGAATAAACGAACGAATATCGTTGCAGCGGTGAAAGCAAAATTTTTGTCATCGTTATCGCTGTGATTATTTAGCGTTAGTCTGTGGTATCCAGGTTACAGGCCACAGCTCTCGTGGCAAAATAACTACTACGTCTTTCTTACTTTTTGTTGTTTAGAACTAAATCACTAAAATGTTAAAGCGGGAATAGAAAAAATAAAATCTTTTCAGCCAAGTCAATCGATGAGAGTGTGTGTGTGAAGGGGTAAAGGGTGGTGGGAGGTCTTCCTTCACACGTGACCCCACCATTTCACCGGTCAACTGCCCGATCAGACCGGAAACATGGGATTTTCTGTTTCCCTGACCCGGTCCCTCCCCCCCACCCCCTTCCCCTCTACCTCTTTTCATCGAGGTCAGGTTTCAACCGGTGGGAATGAGTTTACCTCTTTTCATACATAGAGAAAAAAAAAAGTCTCGTGGTCCATCCCATCCAAAATTGGCTTGAACCATTTTCTAAGAAAATAAAAAGTCTCTAGTTGAAGAAAGAGAGATGAAAAAAAAAAAGATTGGTGTTGAGTTTATTTAATTTTTTCCCCCCCTTTCTCTCTCGTGTGTTGCTGCTACCTCCACTTTTCTTCCTTACCTTTTTCAGACCTACTGTTTTGAAGCAGCTTAGCCCTGAAATTGTTATTGGTTAGCGAGGATAGTAAGACGAGAGAAACATTTTTTTTGTTTAAGGTGATTTAACAAAGATAAAGTTGTCAGAAGGCAACAACAACAAAATAGCTTGAACAAACTTTCCCTTTGTGTGTATATGTGTGCAAAATCTTGGAAGAAATGGTCGAATAGCCTCTTCAATTCTCAGAGGATTTACTTTGTTTTTTTCTTGTATTGTGTATGTGTAACATAACCTCCTTGGATCAATCCACTTTTCATAGGAAGGCCCTTTTTGAACAGTGGTATCCCACCTTGGATACGCGTACCTACGGTGTACGAGAAGACATCTTAGAAGGTACGTTAAATTTAATATATTTTTATATATCTATATATGTAAATTTATGTATATATGTGTGTATGCATATATACCTAGGTCTATATACATGTATATATACATAAATATACACATGTAATTATTATATTTTATCATTTAAAACTTACTTTTTGATAAATTATTTCGGTTGTAATTTTTTTTTTTTTTTTAGATGTGGAATACAGAATATGTGTGACTTGAATCATCCATCAACAGCTTTGGGATACTTACAAAGTTTAAGATAAATTTTAACAAGGGGTACGCGAACTATAAAGGTTGAATACCACTTCTTTAAAAACATATTTATTTTTACTAAATGCAAGTGACAGTTGTAAATCACGTGATTTGACGTTTGAATACGTAAGAATAGATCTAGTAACTATTCTTTCTGTCAATTAAGATCTTTCCTATACAAATGGGGACTTTACTTGTATATATCTAAGGTCTTTGACTCTTTCGAGTGCAATTCTAAAATCTATTTTATGGGATGGTGGGTGGGAGGGTGAAAGGCATGGCGTGGCTTCACAACCAACCATAGAATCCTTTCGCACTTACAAAAACAGATGGATTACGGAAACCGGGGATGGCGCTAGCTACTGGACAGGTCTTGTGGAAAAAGCATACGTTTGGAAATATCAGTTTTCTCGAGAACGATCGAAATGTTTTAAGCTTATATTTTCAACACCCCTTCAAAGATAGTGTATTGATATTTATTAATTGTTAAATTTTCTTAATTTTTGTTATAAAGTTGGTGGTTTTCTAGTGAAAAATATCGATTTTATCGATATTCTATCATTGTTAAGATTATAGAGAGGTGTATATATAAAAGATATAGCTCAATCAACATGCTTCTATTCTTGAAAAAACCGATTCCGAAAAGAATTGAAAAAAAAAAAAAATCTTGAAGGTAACTGTTTGTTCCCATGGCACTGTATTTTCACGCCAATTGAAATGGGCCAACCGCCTAAATGCCTTTTGCTGTATTCTGTTGAACACTTAAAGCTAGTTATGCCAGCTATTCCTCTCTCTTTGAGTATAGTGGAATTTTAATTTCTTTTAACGTGTATCCGCTATTCATCTTATCCGCAACGGAGGGAGCGTGGATTAAACGTAGAGCTCTTCTGGAATATACAATTAATATAAGTAACATGTTTAGTTATCACAAAAATAAAGGATTGATAGGTATAACCATAAGAAGTAAATTATCATATGTGATAAAGTGAAAAGAAAAAAGTATTTAAAATACAGTTCTAAAATTAATTCATTAAAGTTATTCAGTTACAGAATATACTTGTATATAATAATAGAATATACTACATTTATGAGAAATCGATGTATTATAATTTGCTATGAATTGAATTAATTATAAGTTGGAGAGCAAATATTATTATATAGTCAATATTTACATAGATCTAAATAAAAAAGTAATTAAATTATAGTTGACAAGCAAATTTGTATTATAGCTAAAAATCTTACAAATAGACATTTATAATGAAGATTAAAATGTATAAACATGAAAACATATTAAAATTACAATACATAATGCAGATTGCACGTCGGTCGACAAGAATACAATGACTAGACGAAAAAATCTTTGACAAAATACATTTAAACAGTTAAGAAATACATAATAAGTTAGTAAAATTAAGTTAGTAAAAAAGATTGTATATTTGAGTTATAAACCAGCTAAGATCAATAGTCAAATTGTAACATGATGTGATTAGATAAAGTTATGAAAAATATATTGCTTAAGTTCAGTTTAATAGGCTATGAAATATGCTGAACTCCAAATTAAAAATTTAACATATTAATTGAAATGTTAGTAAAAATATCGTTCCTTATCTGAATTTTCTTTGGTTCCTCTACTTAAAAACACTGTTGACAAAGTCATTTTAGTCTTCTGGAACAGCTTACCTATGGTGGAGAGATCAAGGTTTGAACTCTGACTGGTTGTAATGAATGAGGTTTTTATACTAAATAGTTCCCGAATCTTCTTACACGTAAATGTAGGTATTTATTCTCTAAATCAGGGGTTCTCAACCGGGGAGGAAAGGGTGAGGGGGGTAATTAAGACCATAGACTAGAATATATATATATTTTTTAATTCTTCAAACTACAATATTTCACTCTGACAAGACATCTTGTGAATTTGGGGAATGCCAGGCCTCCACCGTGGTTCGGATTCCACGTTAAACTGTAGGTCCTCCATTTCATCTCACAATCACCCTACCATTACACATTAGCGTAAGTGCGTATAACCCGAACGGGTAGTAAGATGTGGTGATGATGATGATAGTAATAATAATAATAATAATAATAATAAAGTTTGTAACTCTTCCAGCTTGATAATATTTTAAAAATTTACCTTTCAGATTCTATTAAATATTATATTGTATTTGTTTTTAGTGGGATTATTCCAAGAGATTTGTTTAACCTTTTCTTCACGCTTACTTTATAATTAGGGTAATTTAAAAAAAACTAGTTTTAGCTCCTACAACTAAAAACTATTAAACAGTACACCCTAAACTTTTTTCAACATTCATACATTTATGATAAATATAAGTATTTTTAATTTCCTATGTATGATTTTAATAGGAACCCAGTTAATTATAGAAAATGCAAACATATACTTTGCCGCCAACATTGATGTGTTCCTATATTATTAATGATATTTTATAAGTATTGTTAATATCTATCAAAAGTGACAGTTGCAGATTATATGACTGGACGTATGAATACATGAAGGTAGATCCAGTATATATTTTTTTTAGTTGTCAAATAACCAGCTTCCTATAAAAATCAGGATATGCATTATAATTTCAGATATTAGATAAACTCATTTTTTTTCTTTTGTCATGCTTATTTTTTAATCTAATGTTATTTAAAAAAACCTAGCACTTTTCTAAGTAAAATCTACTTTTACAATAAACGAATCGAGCATTTGTTGTTGCTTCGCAATAGCAAGGAGTTATAATATTGACCTCAACTTCTCGGCCTACATTCAATTAAATTTGCCTCCTAAGCTCAAACCGTCTCCAAGTTCTCCTTAACTATGCTGCGAAAAGTTGTGTCCAAGAATTTCAAAAGATCAACTCTACCCCCGTCCCCCTTCACTCCTCCAATCCCCTTTCCCCCTCACTACCACCTTCACGAGTCCTTGGGCTAACAAACTTGTTCGAGATTAGAAACAATGTTCTCCTCTATTCACTTAATGAATATTTCAACAGGGTTTAATGAGTTGGCAAAACTTTATAAATTAAAACGATACGAAGAGTAAAACAAAGCAAGCTTGTATTGTTGCATAGTTGATGGTAGATAGACAAGCATTTACAATCATCGAGGACAAGTTTTTATTTATTATTATTTTTCTCTACAGTTAATGAAAAGTTGAAATTCCCCCCTTCTTTCCGAGTGTCCACCTGTTGGTTCGTTTTGAAAATTTTAAAGCTATGAAGACAGCGTTAAGCTATAGTGAATCCTCCAGTTGAGTACGACTTTTTTTTATTCACCCTATCAGTATTATTATTATTAGCACCACGTCTTACTACCCGTTCAGGTTATACGCATTTACGCTAATGTGTGATTGTGAGATGAAATGGAGGATCTACAGTTTAATGTGGGATCCGAACCACGGTGGAGGCCTGGCATACCCCATCAGTAAATAAGCTGCCCGACCTTTTGCTCTAGTGGTCAGCATTCCTGGATACTAATCTAAAGGCCCCGGGTTTGATTCCCAGTGGTACCATAGGTATTTTCCTCGAAGGAGAATTTTTCCCTATGGCTGCAATGATATGGTTAAAAATGTTTTCATTTATTTGAGGTATTTAACGTACATTTTCTTAACCGACTGATTATACAAGTACACAAAAATATCTATGAGCGAGAATGAAAGGGCCTACCAATTTTGTCGGATAAGTTATTTTTCCATACCTTCCAGGGCTATCTACATTCCACAGTCGACATGGGACCAAGGCATTACTTCTCCTCCGAAAGAAACTGTACTACGGATTTATGTCACTCAAGAAAAATCCGTTGACCCTGGCTGGTTTTGAACCCATAAACATTGGGAAGTGAGGTGAATACTTTACTCCAAGACCACCGGGTTCAACGTCTGGTTAATTAAGCTTAAACTAGGTTTAATACTTCTACTGGCACCAAATTTTCATTATCATCAAATCATCTCATCGTGATGAAGTAACCTCTCAATAGGGTTACAAATCCGCCAATACCAGTAGAAAACCTGGAAATGTCTAGCCAAGAAACTCAGTTGACATACACACACAAAAAAAGTAGGCCTAAGAACTCCAACTAAACGTTAACTCATCAGGTGGGGTTTGACGATGGTGGAAAGGTCTTTACTCGAATCGAATCCAAGATGGTTTTACTGGAGATGTTTTTTCCTAAATATTTTCCCATATTTTCCCACTTTCTTTACATACAAATCCTAGTACATTTCCCCTTATATTCAATCTTCTCGGCCTTACTACATTAGCGTAATTAGCATAAAGTGTATGGCCTGAACTGGTGTTAATACGCGTTGAAAAATAGATGTTACCAAACAATTGTACATACTTAATAATATTAACTATTTAATTTTGTGACAATCTTAAAATATCATCAATTAGTAAATTTTCCTCATAAAAACAAACTCATTTATAATCATATGAATACTTTTCTGGCATAAAATTTGAACCAAATTTCCATAGTACTTTAAAAAATAAATGGTATGGTGCACCGCACAGATTTTCTCTTGGTTTAATCCTAGAATAAAGGCATTTACTAAAAACTCATAAAATTTGCCAGTTAAATAATCTGCACTGTTTTAGAAACACTCCACTCTGGAGCATAAAGATAATACAGTATAATATACACTGTTACAAAAACATTAATTAAAAAAGAGCATCTGTGTCAACCAAAGAGAATTACAACAAATCTCATTTTCAAAGACTTGAATTTAAAAAAATATATATATTGGCTTCTAGCTCAAAAAATATTGATTTTATAAAAATCTATTTAAAACAAATAGTTTTATAACATAGTACATCTTTAAAATGATAAATTATTTCTTATGTCAAATAGTTACGGAGATTTGATCAAAATTAGAAAAATGGAAATTTTAATTCTGTTTGTGATGTTAAAACAACGTCTAGATACAAAATTTAATCAAAATTCTTAGACCAGATCTCAAGATCTAAAGATCGTAATTTATTTGCTTTTTTCCTTTAATTCAGTGGTCAAAAAATATTAACAAGGACAATAATTTATCTGTATAGTAAAGAAAAACAGGAAGAATATTTTCTGCACAAACTCGTTTTCGGGCAAATAGGGGGCTACAGTAATTAAATAAGATTCCCGTTAACATTAAATAATACTACCCTTCTCGTAATTTTTCAGATATTAGATAATTATCTCCAATTAAAATAAAACATTTTTGAAAGGAGCAATATAAAAGTTCCATTATATTTATATTTGTTAAAAACATGAACGCGCAATGAAAAAAACTAATTGAAGGATTTTCTTCTCTAATTGATTTTGGCTGGTTATTGATGATGAATTTGCATGTTAATCGATAGCCTCGTTTGGTAATTAGTGATAATCGAGCAGTAAATGGTAACGAGATTAATTTACTAGTTCGAGATTTAATTAGGTTTATCGGTTAGGTCACGTGAGCACGTGTGACTTGTGGCGAGGCTGGACCTATAGGCAGGGATCGAAAACTCTAAAACACATTGTCGTGTTTCATTAAAATGTTGACTGTGGTTTGTTAATCAACTGGGATATAGTGGGGTATTTTTTTAAATTTTTTATTTAGCGCATCTTGCTATTCGTCAGGGTTATACTGATTTATAGGGTAGGGATGTGTAAGATAGAATCTAGAGGAAAAATAGAACCTACCCGCTTTCACGCGGAGAGACAATGGAAAATCATCTTTAGTATACCCAACCGGGTTTCGTGCTCTGACCTTCTAGTAGATGGAAAATTGGACTAAATGAGGTTGACGTATTGGCCGCTTACTCATCACTGCACATTAATGTTTCTTTTAATTGTGGTGCTTAGACTTGGGACATTTAAAGTGAGTTATCCTAGGATAGTTCAGATGATAATAATGCATACTCATTTATTCACCCTTTTCTTTTTCATAGCGTTAAAGATGCAGTATCTAGTAGGGTTGGCCTTTATGTAGACTTTAAAGTGAGGTGGAAAGGAACGCGAGAAAAAAAAGCCAGTTATTTGCAGTTTTTATAGCGAAACATTTACTTATCCAAAATAAATTAAAATTGATTCAGTAGAAAAATTTAGTTTAGTTTTATTAACAAAGGGATATCAACATTGTTGTAAAATATCTGTCAAGGGTGTCCTGTAATATAATACCAAATTATTTTGTTCGTTTAAAAAGTTTATTATCCAACGGGTGACCTGATGGTCTAGGGGTAAGGTGTCAGACTTCTGTGCTGGCGGCCGGGGTTCAATACTAGGTCCCGGCACAGATTTATCTGATTTCCAAACCCTTCCTTCACCTCTGACAAGTCATCTTGTGAATGTGGGGAATGCCAGGCCTCCACCGTGGTTCGGATTCCACGTTAAACTGTAGGTCCTTCATTTCATCTCACAATCACCCTACCATTACACATTAGTGTAAGTGCGTATAACCCGAACGGGTAGTAAGACGCGGTGCTAATAATAATAATATTATCCAATGCCACTAATCCTATGACAGATATTTAACAACTGTTGATATCCTCATGTGAAGAAAGTTAAAATAAACGTTGCTACTGGAACAATATTTTATTTATTTTGGAAAAATAAAGTTTTGCCATTAAAGCTGCAAAAACACTGACATTTTCTCACGTCCCTAAAGCTTCATCTTAAGCCACTCTATGGGAAATAAACGTTACCCAGGGTATACCTTGAAGCTTACCTACACGTCATACCCGAATTAGATGATGTAATGATGCCAATTATGAAAGTGTAGAGCCAGTGGAAATATTAAATTTAAATAACCAGACTATGGTGACCATAGGAACAGTTCCCCTTTCGGGGAAAATACCTATGATACCTCTTGGATTCAAACCCGAGACTTCTATATTAGTAGCCAGGGACGCTTACCGCTAGATCAAGAGGCTGGTATTTTTTTCAGTGATATGATAGTTAATGTTATATGCACATTTATTAGCTTAATGCATTGAAATTAATTTACATAGTTATTTATAGATTATATAATACTTAAAGGCACATAAAAAGATAATTAAATTAAAAATTAAATGTAAAGCATTTTAAATTTAATGAAATTGAATTTTATGGCACCTCAAGTTAATATAGTTTAAATTAAATCTACACCATTATTCTTAATCTTTTAAGTTATAGAGCAACACACCCTATAGAATCTGGATCTATCCTATCTGCATATTACCTGCCTCGGTGGCGTAGTTGGCTAACGCGCTTGTCGTGTTGAGCTCGACTGCCGAGGACGGGGAGATCGAGGTTCGAATCTCGGTCGGGTGAACTGGGGGTGGTTTTTCCTAAATGGTTTTCCACTCTCCCTCCACGCAAATGCGGGTTCACTTCCTCTAATGCAACCTTCCCAATTCCTAATCAATTAGCGTAATTAGTACTTAAAGCGTATAACCCGAACGGGTAGTAAGGCGCGGCGCTAAATATTATTATTATTATTATTATCTGCATATTGGGATGAGCAGACAAAGTTGTTAGACTCGTATTGTCTGATTTTAAGGTGATGGGGGATGTCAAGAACCTATTCCAAACCGTATATACTAGGTTTTTTTCTTTTTCTAATTAGTGTACCAATATCGCTCTCCCCAAAACTGATAGCAAAAACACACGAAACACGAAAAAGATTAACCCAGGAATAAATAGTAAATATCTTAATCGGTGCCACTTGGAATCAAACGAGGTACTTACGATCGTCCACTCTAATCACTGAGCTATAAGACCATATAAATTAATTTTCTGTTAAATGAATACTGTAGATAATTTAAATTTTTGTAAACATCCCGTTCTCTTTTGTCATACAGAGTGTATTTTATTAGTTAAAACGGCCGGTTGACCTATGAGGAAATAAAGCAATTCTAACCATACTCTCTATTTCGTTACAATGGACCTCACATTAAAAGCACGTCGCAAATGTAAAAGATAAAATGTTGTGATTGGGTTGACCACGACAATCAGTCCGACAATCCCATTACCCTGTGTCTCTACAACAAGGGTTGTGATAACAGCTGTAAGCTTGCAGCCCTACCGTTTCAACCCCCCCAACACCCTGTACCACCCCACACTTTCCCTCCTGTTCTGCGACACCAATTTCCAATCATGCTTCCGTGTTTCCCTGCCCTGGAAATTGAAGATTGTCAGTGGTAGAATACACGCAAGTCTCAATCTCTACCTCGTAATTTTCCACTGGCAACTTTTACACGGGTGGATTTCATTAAAGTTCTTTAAGGTGGGGAGGGACTCACCTAAATTTAAGTTTTTATTTTTTTTATTTTGGCCCTTTTGAAATTATATAACAGGTTCCAAATACACGCTTTAATAAAAAATAACCAAGTTTCTAGGACAATTTGGTTTATCGTTTGAAGAGCTATATACTTTTTAAGGAAAGCTTTATTTCCTAACGATGTTCAGGGTATTAAAAATAAGTGTAAATTACCAGTATTCATTATAAAACCTTGTAAGTTTCTTTGACGAAATTTACAAGGTTTGAAAGTGAATATATAGGCCCTACATATTACAAATAAGCTCACAAGGTTTGAAAATGAATTATATATATATTACATTTTCTTTGTGCTAATTTTTCACTTGTCGTAGGGCGTATTTAAATATAAATAAAGTTTTTAGTTTTTAAAAGCGGATTAACATTAAAAATAATCATATTAATTCCACCCGGTTGGGTTAATCTAAGCACCGTGAAAAAATAATCATAAAAGTAATGATTTCTAAAAAAAAGTATTAAATTCCTACTGAGTTTGTTTGGAATCAGACGTAATAATGATTTTTATAAAATTTTGAGCATCGTTGGTTCAGTTAATTTTAAGTCCTAGGAACACATTTATAAATTAACAATACCCGAATAGATATATGATATATCCGCCTCGGTGGCGTAGTTGGCTAACGTGTTTGATTCGTGTTGAGCTAGAGTGCCGAGGAAAGGGAGATTTAGGCTTGAATCTCGGTCAGATTAATGGCGGGGGGGGGGCGGGGTTCCCTAAATGTTTTTCTACTTTTCCACTTGAAAGTGCGGGCTCACTTCCTCTAAATTTAACCTTCCCCATTCCTAGCCTATTAGCGTAATTAGTACCTAAGCCTATAACATATAAGATGGGGTGCTAACTAATAAATAGTAAATAAATATAATATGATAAATAAAAAGAGTGTTGATTAAGTCAAATAAATTTATTTATATTTATGGAAAATTTATTCACAATTTTTTTACTCCTTTGGTCCTAAAAGTATTGGTCATGGGAACAAATTAATAATTCATTAATACTGAATTGAAGGATTATTATGTGTTCACCAATTTTAGCTTGGATAGATTATTTTAAATATTTGAGGCATCATTGTTTGCTGTACCTAGTACTTGATAAAATAAATGGTACGGAACTCCGCACGGACTTCCTCGCTCTATTGTTTAAAAATGGAGATATTTACTCAAAACTCGTAAAATATGTGAAACGAAATAATATAAACTACCAAACCCAAGCATAAATATCACTATACTTATGTAAACAAATTTTTTTCTATCCCCAGTTTTAAATTTTATAATTTTGTTTTTTAAAGAATTAATGTCCTCATTTGTATGTTTGGGCCGATAAAAAAAGATCAATGTTGGGTCCACAAGGGTCAAAACTTCGTATTAAAATTTCAACTTTTGGTTAAAATTTTCGACATTTTATTCAGTGTTTGCGTATAACCCGAACGGGTAGTAAGACGTGGTGCTAAATAATAATAATACTATTGAGTCTAAAATGGATATAGATCATTGTTGTACAAACATTTTTCCTAATTTGTTTAAGGAAAAACAACATAAACTTTTAGAGACTTACTTATATTTAATTACTCTATGGCATTGGAGAATTATTGTGTTAAAACTTAAGTAGTATCTCTACAACTAAAGCTCACAAAATTGTATCTATATATTTGCCAATATCTAAGAAACTGTTGGATTTATAAAAATATATTACATATACATTTTTTTTATTTTTAATAGTACTACAATTTTGCAATGATAAGTTATTTAGTATTTCAAATAGTTGCGGAGATAAGGAAGTTTCTGCTTCTGTAAGGTACCGTAAAACTAATTTTCAAGGCAAAATGAAAATAGACAGTTTATTTATAATCTTAATCAACACCTAGATACGAATTTTAATCAAAATCGTAAGAGTCGATTTTGAGAAAATCGATTTCATTCTCTTTTCGCCCTTTCTTAATCTACTATTAATTTTAAGTCCAAACAGACACACAGACGGCATTGCAAAGACCTCTTTTTAGGGTTTGGAGGGTCTTGAGACGTCGACATCCATCAACATTTCAGGTTAGATTTTCTTTTGAGGTCGCAATACTTTTACCTTTTGTATTCGAAAAGTTAAAAAAATATATATTTACGTATAGCTTGAAAGATATTTGTTTTATAAAAATATGTTTCTCATAAAATATTGGTATTATAAAGAGACCTGCATATTTGTAGCGATAAGTAATTTCATATCTCAAATAGTTTAGGAGATATTATAAAAAAAGATAATTTACACATCAAACTGGACCCCTTAAAGTCATTTTGTCGAAATATTGAGAGAACCCATTTTGTTTGGAATATTCATAAATGTTTAGAAATGAAATTTAATCAAAATAGTTTGAGCCAATTTTGAGAAAATCGACTTTTTTCTCTTTTTGCCCCTCAGTAAACTACCCTTAATTTTAGGGTTGGATATCCAATTCCAAAAAATCCTCGGGACAGCCCTATGAAAACCATAGGTACCAAGTTTTAGCCCGATCGGTAAAATAGTTTGGGCTCTAATTGGAGGTACGGACAGACAGATAGACAGACGGAAAGTCAAAAATCACTTTTTTGGATTCGGGGGGTCATGAAACGTCAAGATTCGTCAAAATCTTGAGTTAGATTTTTTTTTACGATCACAATACTTTCTCTACCTGTAAGATAGCGGGAAAGTAAAAAAAACTACCAAAACTCATACTTATATAATCAAATGGACTATTTTTAAACATTATTCAAATTCATTTTATCATTTTTTGAGCTTATAATACATACCTACACATATGCAAACATCATTCATTTTATTGTTTTTGAGCTTATAATACATACCTAAACATTATTTAAACAACATTTTATCATGCGCGAAACAAATTGTAGACAATATTTTGACGGACTTAGCAACTTAACCTTTTAATTTTAGAATCATGCTTAATATTATTGATTTAAATATGAAATAATGATAACAACATTCCATTAAAAAATAAATGTTTCCCCAGTTTTGTGATCTCAATTTAGGATGTGTTATGACTAGAGGGCGGATTTATAGGAACTAAAAATTTTAAAATAGGCAGGTAAGTAGGCACTAAAATTCTTAAAAATAGGTATTACAATATAAAAAAGGCAATAAATAGGCACTAAAAAAAGCACATAAATAAGCATAATAATGCAATAAAGGCGCCAAAATACTCAACATTTTTACTATTCATTCTTAAAATCCAGCATAAACTTTCCATAAATACAAATTAATTACATTAGAGTTAATTACCAAATACTTCTCAAGATTTTCAGGTGTAAATTTTGTTCTGTTGTCTGAAATTTTTTTAATACTGTGAGAAACTTCTCTCGACTTCACATGAAGTCATCGTGCAAAACTATATTAGCTATCTTAGATGAGCTAAGCTTGACTTCAGGGATTAATGTATTTTATCCTTCTAAGATGCCCGCAATACTTGCCATCAATTTCCAGCCAGGGTTTCGCTGCAATACTCTGTTAAATTTGTCGACGATGGCTGTACCAATTGAGCCAGAAGCCTGATTCAGGTTTTTTTTCTACTCCCCGCATTATCTTCACAGCTTTCACAAGAGACAAATCCCTCGCCTCTAAAACTGTGATTGCTCCAAGAAGATTTTCAAAATTGCTTTTTACGTATGCCAGATCCGCACTGACACTTGAGCAGGAGATGGCAGCATTTGCTTCTGTAATGGCGGCAGCTTGTTCATCGTCAAATGTTTGGACTACCTACAAGCAAAATGGTCGATATAACAAAACTCATCATTCTTTTAAGATATTATGTTCTACAAGTATAACCATTAAATTTAAAATATTATTCAATATTGTGGACGAACAGGTGGAATCAATAAAACTAGTGGTAAGCGCTCACTGCAATTTTAATTAGTGAACGCACCAAAAGAGAGTGTATTGTATAATACCTTGTGAATGTCACCCAGGTGATCTGCGTAGTAGGCCTACAACGCAGCGTGAAGCCATGTACCTCACCGCGTTAACACTGGCTGTGGTGGCAAGGGTGTGTTGGGAAGGGTGGCCTTAAAGGAGAGTATTCGTGATGGAACCTCCAAAAACAATTTGTTGACTGTAGAAATAATAACATTAAAATTTGGAAAATGTGATCTAATATTTTCTGCAACCCTATGAATAGCATACGTCAGACAAGTCACGTGAATTAACTTGGTGTATAATACGTTTATGTTTGCAGTTGCTTTCAACATGTAGACGCACTGTCTATCAGCAACACTAGAAACCTTTCATTGTTGTTTTCTGATGGCCATAGGACACCATATATAAACAAATTAACTGATGTATAATTCTCATTTTTTACAGGGAAAACACTGCAAATCATTAAATTAACACCGTATAGCTTGTGCAATTAAATTATATATACTTACTCAAAGCATCACGAACAACTATGGCAATTGTCGAGTTGTTGGTTGCCTCAAGCATCTTTGAAACAACCAAGTGAGGTTTCCCAGGACCCGTAGATTTTAGTTTTATAACCATAACATTTGCAACATATCTGCCACAGCAGTCAGTGGTTTCATCAACAGTAACCCAGAAGTATGATTCTCCAATATCTTCTCAACTGTCCTAAATGAAATAAAAATAATGTTTATTATAAATAGTTTAAATCAATACAATCCAGTTAATATTTTTTAAATGTCAGAAAGAAAAATTGCTATTGTAAAAACCTATGGATAAATAGGTTGAATGAAAGTAGTGTTTCCTCATAGTTGATTCGTCTGGTATCTTCATGTTAGTATATTTGTTGAGAAAATAATTGAAATTTGGATTCTCCAACTTCTTCCAAGGAATACTTGTAGTTACCAGAGCATAAGTCAGCAGCAAATTGCTCTTGGGTTTTATCGGCAAAGTTAACTTTAGGAAAAAAAAAAGTTGAGATCCTGTTTTCTTTCTGGAATTCTTCATATTCATTGCAGTATATTTGTGTTGTTCTAGGTAATACTTCTCTCATTTTACCTACATATTACAAATGGAAGTTTTCAACCACAAATATATGTGAATTCTACAAATTAACAAAGCATCACCGAACATGGAAACTAAGATTACTTCTTTTTTTATAAGATATTTATGTTACGCTTTGGTAAATATCTACATTTTGTTGTTGAAATCCTTCAATAAGAAATTACACCTAGTTTGAACGATAGCAAATAATCATGGTTTAATTTTATTCAGTAGCCAAAATATTTAATAAAAACTTGACTTTCAAAATTAATAATTTCATTTACCCTTTTGAAAAGGTAACGTTACTCTTTGGAACATGCCTGACAAAATATTATTTTGCCATCCGTTGTGAAATACCTATCGCCACCAATCCACTGTAGTGAACCTATCAGACGGCTGGACACATGTGTTTTTCCTAACTATCATGAGTATCCACGTGGAGTGANGGGGGGGGGGGGTTCAGCCACAAGTATTTAGAACGAATAAAGAGGGAAGAAGAGAAAGATAGAAAAGGGCACTTTTGGGCTCCCATTTGTAAAATAAGCATTTAACACCGGAATAGGTATTTATAGGCACTATCAAAGTTATGAGTTATCACATTACCTTCGCAATCCTCGAAAATAGACTTATACCTCAAAAGCCTACTTTTCAAATAATAGGAATAAAAAAGGCATTTAAGGCAAAATCCACCTCCTAGTTATGACCAGCATCCAAAGCAAAATATTCATCCAAAGAGAAAATTGTGATGTGTTAGGACCAACAAATAAAGATTGAGTTATTATTTTTTAGCCAAAGAGACATATTTTATCTAGAGATTTACATCCATGCAGCAAATAACGGTTTCCATGATGATTAATCAAAGCATTAAAAACTGAAAATTATCTGTGAAATTCGGGTTTTCATGGAAAACTTCTATTTTTCCCAACATCCTGGACTCCTAACCGTTAAAATGAATGGTCGTTTGTCAAAATCTGTTCTGTCATTTCCTCGTGTTTTGTTTTTTTTACTGGAAATGGGTTCATCAAATTATGTATAAGAGAAGATGTCTTACTAATTATTGGTCTAATTGAGGACAATATTCAGAATCAAAACCTCAAATTTCATATAGTTTAAACTTATATGTGTATATTGTTTTTAATTATATGAAAGATTAACTGATTGTAAATATTTGATCAAAAGTAGTAACGTTACTTCACAGAGACGTCTTCACATAGCACTAAAGTAATTACAATTTGACTATACCAAAACATATAATCGTGGTTTTCATTGTTATTTAAATTGCTATTGTCCTAGGACAAAAATAGACACCCATAACAATTAATGATACATTTACCAAATTGTGCGATGCATTATGAACTGTATAAAATTATTATCTATAACTTGGCATCGTTAGTTTTGTTCCTTTTATGAGCATAATTTTGTTGCTAATAAAAATTTGGCATAAAAAAAATTCCAACTTTCATGAGCTTTAATTCTCCTTTAACCACCTGTAGCCTCCCACTCATAAAATGTGAAGTTAAAAAAAATTAAATAGCATTCATGAAAACATTTATATGAGCTTTTCGCCTGTCAGTACTAAATATATTTGATTTGATTTGCTTGAATTATGTTGTTTGTTTTTTAAACTTAGCCATAAGACTTCACTAACGTAGTCAACTTTATTCATAAAATACTCTCAGTTGTGCATGATTTTTTTTTCTAGAACAGATTCTTTTGACGTTCACAAGCATAAAATAGGCTGAATTATAACATTTGAATACGGGACTCTAACCCGGTACTTTTGGATTAGTGCTTCATTATTATAATTCCTAGTTCATCGTAGTTAATTTCAGAGGTTAAGGCATTGACGTGCTAAGTAATAGGTCTCAGATTGATTCCTATAGTTAGGTAACATTTTTTAACACAAATTTGAATTAGGCTAAATATAATAGTTTTTTCAATAGATATTAAATATTTGTAATGCTATCCTATTGGCTTTTTCACTCTCTGATCTGCACGTCATATAAACTAGATTTTAGGCTTGTCTATGCCAACATGCTGATTATAATATTAATCAACCTAAAAGATACTAGCCTTCAATTGACAAGTGTATGTAATTTTAGGCTTTGTTTGTAAAAAAAAAATCTTTATGCCGTAAGAGTGGATAAAGTGAAAGTGAACTAAGTTAATTATTTTTTATTGAATTTACTATACAATTATTGTATAAGTAAATGTCAAGCACAGTACCTTTAACAAGGATGAAAATGGGATTGGGCATATAGTTATAAAACCTGTTAAAGGTTTGACCTTTTAAATAATTAGTAGTAATTAAGAACACCAATAATAATAATAATATGCGTTTTCTATTTTTTTTAACTATCTTGCCACTTACTTTAAATACTGATCTCAAGTGCTGTAGGAATTTAATTTTTTTAAATCATACTGTAACTCTTTTCCCTCAATCCTAATAATATTCTTAATTTTAATACTTTGAAATATGTTTTTAAAATTTTATGTTGATTATTTTTAAATATGGAGCTCCATTTAATCAATTTTAAACATGACACAATACTTTTAGTTTATGTTAATTTCTATCAATTCATTATTAAATGTGTACGGTACTATTCAATATACGATTCCCGTTGTATTATAAATATTTGATTTATCAATTAAAAGGCTTGAATGATCATTAGTTGGGTCTACTTCTCTACTTTGCTTCATCTGGAATTTTTAAATAAATCTTAGATTTACTCACGATTGAACCTTTGCTTGGTGGAAATATCCCTTCCATAATAGCCTTCTTTAAAATATAGCTATAAGATAATATTAGTTTACGGTTTGTCCAAATTTGCTTCTTAATAAGAAAGTAGGCCCACCCTACTGGTACATATTAAAATCAAAAACAATATACTGAATATTTATGTTGCCTAATTTATTAATAATATATATTTAGCTAATTACAAATTGAAAGTAAAGTCCACGAACAGGCTCTACTGAAGAAGCTATTGGGGACTCATGGTAAAGTTGTAGACTCACCAAATAATCAACTGCTCTCATTATTGAGAAAATTTAGTATATTAATATAAAAATCCTATCAAAATGTACGGCTTAAGAAAATTATATGACATATTAATTTACGTGAGTAGTCTTAGTAAATGCTTGATAGCACTCATCAAAAGCCAAAAGGCCTGCTCATGTTGAAAGTTAAGCTATGTTAAGATTTGCTTTGCTAATTTTTTAGATAAATAGCGGTCCACATATTTAAATGTGTTGGTTTACACAGAATGCTAAGCTAAACTATGCCATCCTATGTTTTATTTTCGATTGCTGGCCGGGCAATTTTTCCATCTCCCACCTTGAGCAATCTTAAGTTGCGCATGCGCATAACACAGCTAGTGTTACGCGTTGAACAGACGCAGTGCTGGATTGTTGAAAATAGTGCTGATGTTTTGTTTCCAGTTCGTTTCACGTGTATTAAGGTAATATTCTGTTTAGGTGTTATATTTAATAAGTGTTTTATATTAAATGAAACCATTAATCGAACGATTCAAACCTCCACATCCTACATTTTCTTCACCTTCCAAAACCGCTATTAATAACAGCAGCTCATCATCCTCCGTGCTATCATCTGAGCTCAAATAAGACATTTTGGAGAATGCCATGACTTAACTTCACTGGAGCAGACTATAAAAAAAGCCACAGTGAATCCAGGGAGAAAAATATAAACCCTAATTTAGATTAACAATGAGTGTGAAACCAAACTGACAAAACCGTAGCACAGTACAGCTTAGCGTTCTGTGTGAATTCGCCTTAGCTCTGTTGAACTGAGGTGGGGAAGATACGTAGTAAGGGTCTTCGATGTAATGCTACAACCTTTCAGGGTAAGCGTAATGTAATATATAATTTAATAGGTAATACTTGTTTAGTAAAATAATTACCACACTTTAGAAACATACCGATAATATTATTTCATTATAAGAACCCCAAACAAAATAAATTAAAGAAATATGCAAAAATAAAATTAATTTATACCTAGTTTTCTTTATAAATAGTCCCAATCAAGCTTGATAAATTACTTTGTAATTATATAATACATTTTCTCCTACCCATTTCTGGTCTACTACGAACAAATTTAATTTGATCTCATTAAGTTCTTCTCTTTTATTTTTATTTTACCCCTTAAAGTTCTACGGCGGCGTTGAATTCCTTGAAATGTTAGTCACGAATAATTTGTGAGATGTTTCGAAAGGATTGATTAAGTTTTTATGTAAATAGGATTTTGCGCGGTCCTGTGGTTAAGAGTGGGTGTGACGGGGGAGGGGGTAGTAAGGTTTGGAGAAGGAGGCGGGACAAGTGAAAGAGGCGAAATTATCATTAAGGGGGCTTCTTCAAGCACTCAAGTCAGTTTTTAAAATGTACGCTACTGGTGCGCCCCTTTTATCCCTTGACGCCAAGAATCTAGGTCACATACATTGAAATGTAGATTTTGTTTCATACGTTAACTTATCATTTTAATCTCTCAAGAGTCTTTTTCATTAAATTATACAGCAGCGTTTTATTACCGTCTTAATGTAGTGCTTGTTATGAATAAATGCTCTAGAAAATTTAAATCGTAATTTTTAAGGAGTTGAGATATAAAATAAGGACATAGATAAATCTTTAAGAATAACTTTACTATATAGATAAGAGTATAAACCAGCCCCCCCCCCCCTTTTTTTCTTTTTTTTGGGGGGTGGGGGGGCTGGCAGGAGGTTTGGGGTGAATTATCCAATGTTTCTGAGGCTAAATTACACTAGTAGTAGATTCATAAACTCTTTTAACTGTTCCAGTCAAATGAAGAACCTGACAGCTAGAAAAGTTACTAAATCTGTTCTCACGTACTCATACTTTATCAATTGCTATGAAATAAAATTAATTATTAGAATAAAATAGTATAAATGTTTACTGCCAAAATTATATGCTTGTATTTTCTAAAATGCCCGTTCTATGAAAATGGGAATATAGAGTAGAAGTTTGTAATAAACTATTTACATTTTTCTCTATACTAATTAAATCATTATTTCAAATTATTATATATTAAAAAGTAATTTTAATACAAAATTAAACTAAAAAGCTTATTAATAATAAATTATATTAAAGCCTCAATAATTTATTATACTGACTAATTTCAAATCAGAGGTCTTGAAAATTAAATTTCATAACCAAATCCCGTTGGATTTAAAGGTCAAGCTTTGTTTGAAGGTTGTGCAGGCTGAGGTTAATACTCTATTCACTTTTTATTAAAAAAAAACCCTTTTGGAGACAAATTAATCAAATGTCGTACAGTAAATTATTAGATTCAACCCAACTTTAAAAGTAAATAATGTTTTTCTTAGGTGGTACTTTTAACACAAGGAAATTATCGGCCCATTGCATTAGGTAGGCAATGAGGAGGGTAGCTTAGAGGAAGTGCAACATTATTATCCTAGAGAGAGTATTGATAAAACACCCTAATTCATCCGGCCAAAATTGTCAGTAGAAATCGGTTTCCAATTTCCGTGTTATTTAAAAAATACTCTAATTCAACTAAAATTTTTCAAACATATTACATGCAAACTACTATATAGTGTATTAATATATTCAATATTCCCGATAAAAAAAAGTTTCAAATAATAACCATCCGTTATCACATAATCCAAAATTAACCTTATTGATTGGTTATTTTATCTGTATTTACGTTTAATGTTACTAATTCCGTTGATATAAAGTATTGTTAATCATAGTAGAAAGAAGGTATCGACCTGATTATTTTCGAGTTAATTATTATGATGGCGCCCAAGTTTGTTTATGGACTACGCACGTAATCCTCCGCAAGCCCCAACACAGCTGTGGCAGCGAACATAATAATTATCACACGCTTCGTGCCCCAGTAATTATTGTCTGGCGCCCGAAATAGTAAACACTGATTCACAATATAGGTGTAATTCTATTACACGTGCGATCATTCATCCAGCTATGTTTATAGTTCACGGGTTCTTTTGTATGTATTTTTTTTATGTTGACGCGCATTTGTCCATATACCATCGTATGGATTAAGTACGTATTAGGTGACTTGGTGGTCTAGGGGTAAAGTGCTGGGAGTCTGGGGTTCAATCCTTGGTCCTTGCACGGATTTATCTGATTGCCAAACCATTCCTTCAACTCTGACAAGACGTGTATTAATCACAACTTGTGAATATGTGGAGTGTCAGGCCTCCAGCGTGGTTCGGATTCCACTTCAAACAGTAGGTCCTCAATTGCATCTCACAATAACCCTACCATTACACGATAGCATAAGTGCGTATAACCCGAACGGGTCGTAAGATGCAGTGCTAATAATATTAAGTACGGTAGGTATTTTTTTTAAAATTTGATGCACATTTGTCCGTAATCTATTGTATCGACTAGGTATTGACTGAAGGTGGGAGTAGGGGTGAATGATCTATACTTTTTTTGATAAAGAAACTTTTGTTCTCAAATACGTGTTATTGGATTACCTCTAATATTTGCATTGCTAAGCAAGAAATACTGCCATATTTATTGAAGTTTTAATCAGCTACCTATTATGCTTCAATAAATTACGTGGCAGTAGTTTTTATAACACTGAAAATGTCAAGGAAAATCAGCATAAAGATCAATTTTAGAACACAAGTTTTTTTTTTTAAAAAAAGGGAGGGGGGAACAAATTGGTTTCCCAATGAAAAAAATTTAAATTTTAAAAATAATTCAAGACTCGCTTGCTTGGTGTCAAATAATATTACAGTGAAATACAAAAACAAAAACAAGATATCTTCGTGGGGATGGGTTTATGTGTGACGAATTTAGTCAAAATCAGATTTTAAAAAAGCTGTACGAGGCACACACATAGGTGGACACTCTCTCCCAGATCGCATTAGTATTTCCGTATTTTATAGTAACTAAATTAATGTTAAAATCACCCTAAAATAATTGGATTAGTGTACAGTGTTCATTAGCAGCATTCCGCAGTAACAAGACCACGTAGGATTGTTCGTTAGTTAGTTGGGAGAGGGGGAATTGAAGGTGAGGGAGGGAGAGGTGATTGTTGGGGGTGGGGGGGGATGGAGAATGGGGGGCGGGGTTCTCACGAAACTGAACATAGTGCCTGGTGATTACTTGTTAGTGGTGAGAGGTTTTGAGTCCTGCGGTTATGTCACACACAAACTCAACACGGTTTTCACTTTCGTTTTCATTATTTTGGGTTATTGCCCCGCTCGCTAACGCCTATGTTTGGTACGTAATGTACTTTCAAGGGGGGTGGGGGAGGATGTGTTTTGTGGTCTGTTGTTCGTTCCTGACAGTTTCATCCGTGGTCTTTTTTTATGTTCTTTTTATTCTAAAAACTGATATAATCAGCGTGTTTTGGTTTTTGCGCATGCGATCGGGTGCGAACTCATTTGTTGACGGAAACCAGAGCAGTTTTTTCTAGTCTATGCCCGGGAAAACCAAAATAATGGATGCTCATAATTACTGACTGACATGAGAAAATTAAAACCGGATACTGTTCGTTTACTAAATTGTAGACTCTTTGATGAGTTTTATCTATTGTTAATTTTTAATATAAAGAATGAATTGTGTTATCACAGTGGAAATTTTTGACATCAAGACATTCTGAACCCAAAAGAATGGGTCTTAAAATTTTTGTCCGTCCATCTTTTATATATCCGTCTAAATGCCTGTCCCCAAAGTAACAACTGAAATAGTTTAGTGGATTTTGTTAAAACTTTTAGATAGTATACATAGTTTCCAAGTTTTTTTACATCCCTCACACTGAGGCTAATTTGCTGATGACAAATTTTTGCGAGTTCAATTTTCTTTTAAGTATCTTAGAGTTTTATTAAAAATTGAAATTTTGGGAGTGTTTACCATAACAAATAACATTGTATTCCGGTTGTTCTGTGAACAATTCTTTTAGAGGTAATTTACTAAGGATATTAGTAAAAAAAACTTTAATTTTTTCAAAACAGCTCAAACGTTTAGTTTAAAATGGTTACCTTGGGATTGTTTGACATGAAAAATAACACTAACCTTATTTTCCAGGAAAGTTGATCGAAAGTTAGTATTTAAAAATTTGAGATCCATCAAAATATCTTGACGATTTTGTTTAACATTGACATCCACGATGTGTTTGAAATGACAAGTAACACTGTATTTTTTATTTTTTTAAGGGTGGGATTTTTTTTAAGTAGTTGGCGTTATAGTTCTTTTAGGAAATTTGGAATTTTACGAAAATGTATTTTAAATTTTTCTTAAAAAATGTGTAAATTGAGATGTATGTTATTTTTTCTAAAAAGATATTTACTGATAAGGAATTTGTGAAATTGTTTTTACAAAGTATTATATATTATATGAGATAAAATAAACGCTTGTGTCTTATTATTTTTTATCAAGCCAGTATAAAATTGACCTAATGTGAAAATATGGTGAATTTACAATTTAATCAATAAATATTACACAAAATGTATTGATTTAGTTAATAATAATTTAGTGGTTTTACAAGAAAATTCATATCTAAGAAAACTACTTATTTTTTGAACGTCCTTTACTAAGGCTTTCGTTAACTTGTTGCGTTTGGACAGATGGATGTTCAACTCCAAGGTTACCCGCCCCGGTGATGTAGTTATATCATGTGCTAGTCGTATTGAGCTCGACTGCCAAGGACGGGGAGATCGAGGTTCGAATCTCGGTCGGGTGAACTGGGGGTGGTTTTTCCTAAATGGTTTTCCACTCTCCCTCCACGCAAATTCGGGTTCACTTCCTCTAAATTAAACCTTACCCATTCCTAATCCATTAGCGTAATTAGTACTTAAGCGTATAATCCGAATGGGTAGTAAGACACGGTGCTGAAAAAAACTCCAAGTTTTCAACTTTAGCTAGGTATTGTATCAAAGGGACGGCCCTGGTCTAAAGGTTGAGAAACACCATTATAGAAGTAGTCAAATAATCGATACACAAATTAAGTATAGGTTATTCGATGTTTAAATTTAATTTTATTAAAAATAAATATTTCTAAATCTTTAACCTTAGCCTACATAAAACATATTTTTAATTATTCATTCCTTTACCCTCTTATTTAATCCTTTAATATTTTTTTTACAACATATACTGCTAGCCATGTTGGATAAACACATATTTTGACTAAAAGGGTAAGGACGAGTAAGGTATAATTTTGAGGAAATTCACCTGAATTTGTGTGAAGGGATAATGGAAAGTGATTTAAGAAAAAACACTGTGAACATTTGATAGGATTCAAGCACCGATTTACCTTCATAGGCAATCCAGTATGTATGGAGGTTGACGTCTTAGATTAAGAAAACACAAAAATGGGCCCCATTCAATCATTAATACTGGCCCGTATCCAGAATTTTCTTTCCGTGTGGTAGGTGGGTGGAGGAGAGGGGTGGATGATCATTCTTTAAATATTTTCCGACGACGACGGTCGTCTCAAGACTAAACAATGGGGGAGGGGCTGCAGATGAATCTGACCTTCAAAGTTCTATATAAAAAATTTTGAAGTAAACCTATTCTTGCATTCACTAATAATTGATATACTTTTTATGACTTTTGATAGAGAATATGCTAATTTTACATACATTTTTACATAAATCAATATATTTTATATGAAAAATGATAAAAAATTACATTAATTATTATGTAGTAGTGAATACAAGCATGGTTTGGTACTGTAATATATTTATTTATTTTTTATTTCGGGGGAAGGCTTAACTCCCTAGATCCCCACCCTTAGATATGTACCTGCATTAACATATTAAACTAAGTTACATTAAAATGTTTAATTTACTCATAAATAAAAATGCATCATCTTGATTACTTAAATAGGAAAAGAAATATGTATAGTGATATAAAAAAATATGTCCAGAAACATTGCTTCTAAACTCATTCACAACAATAATTTAAAGTTTTTGGGTCCTTAGAAATAATGTTTTAATATCATTTTATATCTGCTGTCCTTCCAGTTACTAATCTTCATGAAAAAGCACTAGGAATTCTATTAAAATTTGTCAGTATAAGAGTATTAGTAATTTCCATGTAAATTAAAATCTGTTTATAGCGCAGGTTGTTGAAAGTACCACCGTGAAATAATAAGTCAAGATGATCTATGTTACTTTCACCAAGAGTTAATAAAGTTTCGGGCAAAGAAAGAGTATTTCTTAAAATATTATAGTTGAGAAAGTGAAAAGCAAGGTTGCTGAAATAAAGCTGATGATACGGAATTTATTCACCGTCATGATAAATACTAAACATTTGTATTTTATTAGAAGCACTTAAGTTTCACTTGGGATTTCTTTTTATAAATAAGGACAACTGAAATACTTTCACTACAAATATCTACAAATAATACTTAGCACCGCGTCTTACTACCCGTTAGGGTTATACGCTTTAAGTACTAATTACTCTAATGGATTAGGAATTGGAAAGGTTTAATTAGAGGAAGTGAACCCGCATTTGCGTGGAGGTAGAGTGGAAAACCATTTAGGAAAAACCACACCCAGTTCACCCGACCGAGATTCGAACCTCGATCTCCCCGTCCTCAGCAGTGGGGCTCAACACAAGCGCGTTAGCCAACTACGCCACAGAGGCGGGTATCTACAAATAACATGAGCTGGCGTGATAAATTATTTGTAAATATATACAAATATTGGTCGTGTTTTTGACATAACTTATTTGTCTATGTCAATTTTTTTTATCATTAAAAAGTAGACAGATACTTATATTAGTTTTTTAAACGATTAAAAATCATGTTTACTGTGTAGCAATTAATGTGTAAATTTAATTTAATATGAACGCGAATATTATAATAGCAATGGTATTTAATCTATATACATTTACAGATCCTAGTATTAAGAGTCAACCATTCCGTGGTAAAGTAATTGGAGTGGACAGCCACAAATATAGACGAACCTAGTTTGATTCCAGTTGGTATTGAAGATGAAATCTACTATTTGTATATGAATTCATTCTGAAATCATACTAGCAAATGCTTATCAGCTTGGGCTGATTGTGTCTTATTTGGCTTACTGGTTTAGAATAAGTAAGTCTGTAAATCTTGGGCGGCATCCCAGTAAAAAATTATAGCACTCTACTTGATTGACGTATGTGTGGACATAAACAAGCTAACAGACATAAATATAACATGATTATTAAGTTAAAACGTAGCTATAACACTAGCGTCAGTACGCCCACCAATCAAAACCCTAGTCTTGATAATGTTTGTACCGTAGGGCATATTGAGATAAGTCCTGAATTAAAGTGTTTTTTTAGGACTTTAAGCCCCCCCCCACCTCGAAAGTATTATTAATAAAAGAAAAACTTTTCCTTTTTAGTATCTAATATATTAACTTTTGGATTTTTATAGAATCCATAGCAGTTATAAACCTAACTGTGTTTTTTTTTAAACACTTTAAAACACTTCAAGAGAGATTTAATGTTAACAATTTATACTACCGTATTGTTTTGGGAACTCCAACCTGAGTTAACGTAAGTGAAATCCATCGCACCCAACTTCATCGCACCCAACCTCATTAGTACAATTAGATGCGTACATCTCGGATATAAATACTAAGGCATGGTCCAATAAAAAAAGTTATTGGAATAATATATCAATATTAGCAACTGGTCATATTATACCATAAGTAAGCTTATAAAATAGAACATGTATGGTTAAATTATTTGGCATCATAATATTGTTTTATCTTACATATGCACACATCTAAGATATTTCTGTTTAAAAATGCAGATGGCTCTGTCGTAACATAAAACGTGAGGAAAGGTGCTCTATAAATTATAGCTTGCCATTAATGAGCAAAACTAAAGATGAACGAAAACCATATAACTGTTCTCTCACTCAAAGTCTCTTGGGAGTTTGAAGCGCCAGAGGGTGGACGTAAACCCAACTATGAGCTATTTATCTTGATACATGAAGGTAGGTATTACCTCATAAAGTACCTCTAACTACGGCGTCTAAGATGGCGCTCAAGCGATGGGCTTTCTGAGGTCATCACAGGCCAGACAGAAGTAGTTCGTTTCTCCTTTCTTTCATATAATGTCCCCATTAGTCACTTACTGTAAATACGTGAGCTACAGAAAGCTTCAACACCAAAGTCACGTCATGTGGTTATTGGACTGTTGGTAATTCAAGCACGTTTTGTTACAGTTATAACACAGGAAGGTCCTACCTTGAATTTAAAAATGAAACACATTAATATTATATTAGTGGAAAGATAATTTGTCAGGTAGTATATTAAAATAAATAAAAATAAGTGGCTTGACCTCATCATGAAAACATATACGAACCCTTTGATAATAAAGATAAGCATAAAAACTTCAATCAGCTTTATTTATATGTAGGTTTGTTTTCTTTAAAGCAATTTCTTTGAAAAAATATGATTGAAAACTATGTTATAAAACATAAAACTTGGTATGGCTATCGCGATTGACGTAACCAATAGTTTAATTTCACAAATCAATTTTTTTTAAATGTAACCCGCCTCGGTGGCGTAGTTTGCTAACGCGCTTGTCGTGTTAAGCTCTACTGCTGAGGACGGGGAGATCGAGGTTCGAATCTCGGTTGGGTGAACTGGGGGTGGTTTTTCCTAAATGGTTTTCCACTCTCCCTCCACGCAAATGCGGGTTCACTTCCTCTAATTCGACCTTCCCAATTCCTAATCCATTGGCGTAATTTGTACTTACAGCGTATAACCCGAACGGGTAGTAAGACGCGGTGCTAAAATATTATTATTTTTTAAATGTATCCTATATATAATTTCTGGAATGTCTAAAATATTTTTCAATACTATATGGTGCACATTGTTTCCGTCGCTCGTGACAACTGATCTATTTTTAAAGATGTAATGGACAACAACGAGGTGTCAGACTTCTGTGCTGGGGGTCCGGGGATCAATCCTTGGTCCCGGCACAGATTTATCTGATTACCAAACCCTTCCTTCACCTCTGACAAGACGTATATTAATCACAACTTGCGAATGTCTGGAATGCCAGACCTCCACCATGGTTCGGATTCCACGTTAAACTGTAGGTCCTCCATTTCATCTCACAATCACCCTACCTTTACACATTAACGTAAGTGCTTATAACCTGAACAGGTAGTAAGACGCGATGCTAGCAATAATAATAATAATAATAGTAATAGGCAACAATGATTGTTGTATGGATACATGCAAGTGTATAATACGATTTATACTATTATGATTAAATCGTAATACAAAAAAGACAGTATATTGGTATAGAAACTTTTTATTACAAAAAGTGGTGTTTTGTAAAACAGCTTAGGCATTTTACAAATAGGTTGGTTTTACAACTATCCTGCTACATATATCCGTTCTATGGTTTGACCAGGAGCAGCATTGGTTCATTACCCTAATATTCCTTTAACAAATCCTGTTCCCTTAGGATATATTATTTAGAGGGCAGATGGTCACTGCTAGCAATGGAATATAAAACAATAAATATATATTAACCCATTTATTTTGGATGTTTTACAATACTGAGCACACATAATGTAGTTCCAAAAATTAATAAAACTTTGCAAAGAACTAATTTTACTAAAAGATATGGATAAGGGAATAGGGTGTAATGAGAGGGACTGTATAAAGCTAGCTCAAGATAGGGGTAGGTGGCGTACTTTTGTGAGTGCGGCAATGAGCTTTCACGTTCCTAATATCATAAAGTAGGCTAAGTAAAATACTTAAACTAAGTTTTGAAACTAACCAAGAATTTGTTTTAATATATAATCCAAAACTTTTTTTTTATACTTCAAGGAAACTATTCAATTTGCCTAAAGGATATTTGTTTCTTAGATTACTGAAATACTTTCTTCTTGTAAACATTAGTCGTCCATTGATGTTATTTTATTTTGCATATTTTATCGTATCATTTTATTAAAAATACAATAGAGTCACGATTTAAGTTGAGTGGATTTGTGCCAAACGGATTCATCCTATGAAGCTAGGCTGCCAAAGAAAATTCATGAATATTTTTATACGCAGATATAGATTTTTTTTTTACTTGATTTGAAGCTCATAAATACATAACATCGTTAAGTGGCTAGGTCATTAATGGTTCCGTCTAACGTAAAATAAAAAATAAAAGTTGAGAAGAGTAAGGAAACCATAAAGTTCGATTGGAATGAAAGAGGATATAAGAGGGGAAATAAAAGAGAGTGAGGGAAAAAAATGGAAAAATTAGTTCTTGAAAGTGTTACTTCTTTTTTTTTTCCTGTGAAACCTTTTTTGACTTTGTTTATTTCCTATTTTCTTCTTTTCAATTCCTTATTTCAGTCAATTGCACTTTGCCTACTAAACCAAAAGACCCGCGTTCGATTCCTGGCAGGGCTGAAAAAATTAACTAACCGATTATATTTTCCCTTTTCAAATTGGTGAATTTATCTGGAAGATTGATTGATGTACTTAGTTGGTTTAAATAATGCACGTTAATAATGAAAAATGTAAATACATAATATTTTTTTCTTTTTAAACCAAGTTTATGTACGTTCAAATTAACTAATTTGCCTAGAATTATTTAAGTTATATAAAACATGTAATAAAAAGATTTAAATAAATCAATAATAAACTCTTCTCTTTTGTAATGAAAGCGGGCAACAATCGCATTTAAAAGGAATACATTTCGAGTACAGTAAAGCTGTAATATTAATATTAAGGAAGATATTAAGAGCGTGCATCGCATGCCAATCAACTCTGTGATACAGTCGTCTCGAAATCGTAAATGTACATGAACAGTATCGCTCGTGAATAATTTCTGATTAAACTTTAGTGCGATAAAGAATTAATAGAAGTTCATAATACATAACATTGTTGAAATATTAAATTATATTGGGTCAAAAACTGAGTTGGAAAGGCCGTTTTTGAACATTTTAAAATGCCTTCATAGCTAAGCATTGCGCACAAATCTTTATTCTGTCCTAATAGTGACATACTGTATTTATTAACAAAAAACTTTGTCGGTTTGTCCCCCATCGTAATTACAGAAAATTTCGAGTAAACATTAAAATACGAAGTAATTTCACACATTTCTGTGGTATCTCGGTCTTTTCTTTTCCCTTTTACTCTCAAACCTAATTCGAGCAGAAAGCTGAGTAAGGCCTGCTAAGATGAACGCTCTTAAGCTCATCCTATGTAAGGGAAAATAACCAGCTACATTTCAGTAAAAGCTTGGATTATGTTGATTAATACATTGTATTTTACAAATAATAAAACCATTAGAATTTAAGTGGTATATTTAGTTTTAATCTAGACCTATTTGAAAGTAGTTTACGAAATAACCATAAGTATTAAAAAAAAATTGCACTTTGAATATTTTATATGGGATCAAATAATTATATATATATATATATGATAGAGAGAGAGAGAGAGAGCACGTGAGAGAGTATAAAGTCTGTGAATTATTTTTAAAATATAAGAAAATTTTAACTTTGTTTTATCAACTTTAGTAATTATTTTATTTACATTCGTAATTTTTCGTAATTATAAATACACTGGATATTAGTATTTATTCTCCTTATTTGGTTTGGGTTCATTCGTATTTCCATTAATGATTATATAAATACATCTAGGGCCTGTTTAATTTCAGTTTTGGGCACTAATAGCCCTTTAGTGTTCAACAGTAGCATTCAATAATTTTCACGTAGCAAGCTTTTCCCAACGTTTCATTCCTCCAGCGATAATATTTGAACGAGCGAACTAAAATATCACGAGTTAGTAAGTCCCGTTACGTCAGCAAGGTAACGAGTCCTGAAACAAGGAAGTGTTGCCAATCACGGGACCCTGCTGCTAATTAAGAGAGTCATCAGTAACTCCGATTGCCAGTTACTTCTCATTTGCAGCAATAACTGAACGGCTAATGATGGGATCGAAGGGAAAAATAACACAGATTTTATCTGCGAGAGAGACCGTTGGGTGTACATTCACTGGGAATAAAGAGATGGAAATTATTTTACCGAGGACATTATAAAATAATAAAAGCCATCGTATTGAACGAGAATTGGATATATATACTTCTAGAAAGTAGAAAGTCATTTTCCTCTAATGATGTGGACTTTATAGAGTTTAATTTAATTTGTTTGCAGATATGTATGTGATAAAATATAATTATCTCGTTACTTCACAAAAAATAATCAGTTTATTCTCCGACTTATATTTTCTTTAAATTAAGTAAATTATGCTATAAAAAATTTCTTTGACTATATTTTAAACCTTCTCAAAACTAACATTGCCATTTATTCAAAAATCAACATTACTATATTTTAGCTCTGTTATTTTTTAGAAATATTCGGTTAACTTAATAAACTGCAATGTGGTTGTAATACAATTAAAAAACGCACATGTACTGGGTATTTCACTTGTTAATTTAGATTGCAAGGTTCCAATTCCTGGTCAGATGTAATTTTATTTATAGTTTTAATATTACATGAAACTTCCAGTTAAACAAAATATTTACTAATTGATAAACAGATACCACTTCAACAGCCAACGTTTTATAAGTAAACTCGCTTTGCTCATTGGGGACTTAGCCCCAAACCCCCATTAAGTTTTCTTTACAAGTGGACGTAAACTAATGCAATTCCAGAGCCGTTTTTTGATTGGTCTTACCGTTTAGCCACAAGAGACCTCTAAAGAAAGGTCCGCACCGATTTTAAAGTTGCTCTGCCATTTTGAATTTTTTTTTTCGGGAGTCAAAAATTAATTTTTTTAAATATTTGGATTTTTTCCGTCGGTTATAATCTAGAAGCTATAAGTTTGCCAAATTTCAAGTTTCCAGCTCATCTGGAAGTGAGTAAACATTAATGTCAGTGAGTGAGTCAGCCATGTGGCTGTAAAGTAGTATAAATATTAATATCGTGATAAAAATTCGCGTGAAATAACACATTCAATTTATGATCTACACTCATCCACGTTTAATAGATTTCCTTAACGTGAATGCTGAAATAAGTTTGTACACGTTCACTTCTAATAGTAACCTATACCAGTTTTACTGACATATCAACTTAAAGTTACTTTCTACGTTTCTCTTGCTTTCGGCCCCTGAGTTTTTCTTATATCTTTCAAATTAATGGACGTAGTTGATGTATGAGAAGCATTCAGGGGCCAGAAAGAGTGAAACATCCTGTATTTTTTTAAGTTGAACGAATTCTTATATTAAAAAACTAAGAAGGATTTTTATGTTAACCATATTAACTTCATTCCATATATCATATTATCATGATTTGTAGGCCTATAGTTAAGAATCGAGGGAACAGACTATAGAAAAAATAAAAAGCTTTGAATAATCGTTATAAAATTATCGACTGGAAAGCGTGCAGCGTGTTCTAGTAATTAGAAATGATATCGATTCACTTGACTCACTTACTTGCTTAAAGCTAGGACTTGCTTTGCTACCGGAATGAACAAAACTTTTTTTTTTACACGAAACCAGCGTTTAGTTACGTACTCCACTAAACTTGCCTTCGTAATCGACTCGTGGGAATTAGCCACCAGACGTCGCATCTTGGAATAGATTTATTTTTATCTTCCATAGAGAATAGTGGAGTTGAGAATCTATTTTTCCAGAACAAACGGATAAAATTAATCATCTAAGATTAAAAAACAATTTTCCTTATGTATTTTTCGATGGGGTCTTTTTTTAGCACTGCATCTTACTTACTACATGTTTGGGCTGTACGCGTATTTAATAAATATGCTAATAAGTTGGGAATGAATAAGGTTAAATTTTGAATAACTGTACCCCACATTTGTATGTAGAGAGTGCAAGACGATTTAAAAAAAATTCAATACACCTGACCGGGATTCAAACCTTTATCTCACTATCATCGACAGTCTAGTCTAACATGAGAATTACACCTTTAACCATTCAGCCACCAAATGGGTTGTTTCGATGTGTTCAAGGAAAGAACCTGCTTTGATGACATAGTTAGCTAACGCGGTAGTTTCGTGTTGAGCTAGACTACCAAGGATGGGGAGATCAAGGCTCGAATCCCACTCGGATGAACTGTAGGTGGTTTATCCTAAATGGTTTTACCCTCTTCCTCCACGTGAATGAGGTACCACTTGATTTATATGCAACCTTACAGATCCCTAACCCATTAGCGTAATTAGTACTTAAACGTATAACCCGAACAGGTGCTAAGTGTTATTCAAGGGAAGAACGCAGAAATCCGCACTTCAATGCGATATCTGGTTAAATCATAGTTAAATAATATAATATCCCGGTTAATCAGCCTCGAGATTGGCTATTGAGTGACGAGCCAGTGGAACCGGGGTGCCAAAGAACAGAACCGATCCATACGTTTTTTTTTTTTTTAGTGCATTGCAGAGTTTCTTATGGTCCTGTTAATTTTATTGCATGGGTATACATTAAGTATTTTTCACCCATAGGCGGCTGCCTGATTCATATGTGATCCATCTGGAACCAGTCAAGTGTATACACCATGATTTTGTTAGGAAGCCCGTTTTGGAAGTCCTTTTTTCGTACAAGAATTCTAGTGTATAGTAATATTTTAGTATGATAAAAGGCTTTCCTAAACAGACTATCACCATTCTTGAAGGTTTTTTTTTATCCTACCGAAAATATTACAATGCAGTAAGATTCTTGTAAGAAATTAGGCCTTCCAAGTAGGCTTCCTACACAAAACAGGGTATACCTATCAAGAGTACAGTTATGAAGGAAGAGCAGGGCGGCTACTAATATTTTTTAATGCTTAGAGTATTACATAAATATACATTAAGTAAATTGTAGGCCAAGGTTAAGTAGATAATTAGGCCTGCTCTTGATGTTTAAAAATTGTATCAATATGGCTTCCATTTAAAACATGACGCTAGAACCTCGTCAAATCTGTTAAATATACGCAATTTGTAATTGAGGGTTATGCAATCATAGGAAATTAGATTCCGTTTATCGTAAGTAAATTACCAGAGTAATAGCATACCTTAAGGGTTAAATTACGGTCCTTTAATGAGGCTATGGGCTTCGAACCCCGGTCACCTATGGTCCGTGGCACTCCACGCTCGAGTGGGCCAACATCTCCATGAATACAGGGTGATTGTGGGAGAGGGGGGGAGGCTAGGCCCATGCGGTAGGGACTATCATACGGCCTGTTTACTACGGGTGATTGATTAAAACCACGCGAGCTTCCAATTAACAACTGAAGGATTAGGTACTTAATTTACCGAGAAAATGAGTCACGCTACACCAGACAGGACATTTTTACACACTCTTCTTGCTCTCTATCGCACCTATCTTTCTCTCTCTGTCTATCAGTACTTTGTGGTCGTCGGTTAGATTGATTTGCTTACGGACTAGATAATGGCGGGAGATCCAAAAGGGGAATGGAGCGTGAACACCCAGAACTGCCAACATCAAGAGAAAGTTCCCAGTGAAGTTCGTTTTTAAGTTGTTGGGTAGATATCGGTCCTTGGAATTTGAAAGGTTTTTCGAAATTTCCCCTAAGTAAAAAACATTTTAAGGGTCAAAATTCTTGTATTGGTTTATTTTTTTAAATTTTGGGTATAAAAATATTTGTGCAATTACTATTCCTTACTTATCCTAACATCACTTAAGGGTAAAACCAGCTTTAGTAGCCGCATGGTTTGACTCTCGGAATGGACTAGATTATCGATGACGAGTATATCGGGATTCGAATACTGGTTGGGTGTACTGAGGATGATTTTCCCATAATGTTTTTCCACTCTTCCTCCATGCGTATGTGGGTACACTTCCTCTATATTCAACACCCTCTTAGGAAACACTTGTTATAATCCAATATTTTACAAATTGGACATATTTTCTATTGTTCTATTGGCCTTTAATGATAAAATATTAAGAGGACATAATCATCCTAATCATCATTAGTACAAGATTCTGGGTTATATATATTTCTTAACTTTCAAGTTTTATTCATTTACAAGCTTTTATCTATCGCTCATTGACGTCATTGTCTTAAGTTGATTTAATTTCTAAAATCTGTTAGGTGACCTGGTGGTCTAGGGGTAAGGTGTCAGACTTCTATGCTGGCGGCCGGGGTTCAATCCTTGGTCCCGGCACAGATTTATCTNTCAATCCTTGGTCCCGGCACAGATTTATCTGATTACCAAACCCTTCCTTCACCTCTGACAAGACATCTTGTGAATGTGGGGAATGCCAGGCCTCCACCGTGGTTCGGATTCCACGTTAAACTGTAGGTCCTCAATTTCATCTCACAATCACCCTACCATTACACATTAGCGTAAGTGCGTATAACCCGAACGGGTAGTAAGACGCGGTGCTGATAATAATAATAATAATAATAACTAAAATCTGTTTATGTTTTGACTGCTGATAAGAAAGCCTAACAATCCACGAGTCTGTGTTTTATTTTTATAAACTTGGTTTGTCTGAAGGAATAGTTAAAGAAACTTGTTCAGTCCAACGAAATCGATTGTGGGGCTGGGTTGGGTTTGTTTCTAAAGGGGTTGAAATATAATTAGTTTTATAATAATATCAATGAAGATTTGTTTCATCATTTGCATCATATTTACTAGTCCTATTTGTGGGCCCATTATAACCATAATGTTTATGACTAAAATAGTTAAGACATCGTAAATGGTAAAATGACACACCATGTCATATTTCCCTTAACAATAGTATGCCATTTTGCTCTAAATCAAAAGCAATGATATAAAAGAACAATAAAACAATCAAAATAAATCTGTTAGAGATAATTCTACTTCAAAAATAAAGGTTGATGTTAAAATTAAACTACATACCCTTTAATATGTTTGTTGACAGTGAAAGAAAACACAGAAAATATTTAAACAAATAAAATTTTCACTTATTGTTTAATAACATTTGAAATATCATGTGTGTGCGTCGGCCATTTACAGAGTATCAACAATTATAAATAACGAGTAATTAAATATCCTTCATTAGGAAAAAAAAAACTGTGTTATTTGCCAGAAAACGCCATTATGACATTTTACCCAAGTAAGTCATTTTATACTAGTTTACTCTTCAAGAAAGTAAAAATTATTGCAGATGACGTGACGCATGGTTGCAACTTCGTACCAACTCCATTCGTTCTCTTATTGAACGGAGACGTGCGGTACTCCGGGACGTGCACGGCACACCTTATTATACGTCGCGGTACACTGGTGTGCTGCGGTACGCCGTTTGAGAAACACTGGTCTAGACCCTAAAGCATCATTTCCAGGATAAATGATTGCACTTCTTCTAAAGATATTCTCTTCATCCTTGGTCCTTAGATTAAGCCCTTAATATCCTCTGCCTTAAACGTAATTAATAAAAAAAACTGGGTTAATTTGGCTTTGGAGACCAAATCATATTCTACAAATAGAAGAAATTGTTAAACTTATTGTTTCATTTAGAAAATGTTCGACTTTATCTTGAATGGAACGTTAATTTGTGCTTGTTGGGCTTAGAGTACTAGAACTCGGAGGTGATAAGGTAGTAACTATATACCTTGAAGAAAAAAAAAATTAAAACAAAGAGAGACGTGGGGAAAGCATCAAGGGTTGAAAACGTTTGTTGGCAGCCAATTAACCCTTCTGCCACGTGACCTGGCCAAACAATGTAGCCAAACTCTTCAGGGGGTTGGATGGGGAGGAATGGGAGCATAGGGGAGAAGAGGTTTCAATGAGACTTTGGCTTCATAGAACCCTTCCATACGCGAGACGAGAATAAAAAGTGTGGAAGGGTGGGGTAGGGGGCT
>CABFVZ010000473.1:21559-56291 GCA_902151445.1 Timema monikensis | reverse complement strand
GGGGGGGGGGGGGGGGGGGGGGGGGGACACATTATTTTTTCATTAAATATGTCGTTTAATAAGGTTTTATAAATTTCAAATAATACATGTTAGTAATAATTACTTAGACTGTCTTTTGAAATGAATATTTGAATTGAACCAAAAGATACTTTTATAAGGAATCTAATTAAAACAATATTTAAAAATAACCTTTTATGATCACAACTATTTGTCAGTTTCTGACAACTGTTCTAAAAATAGAACTAAATAACTACTTCACTCGGCCACCTTTGTTACTATATTTTATTAATATAAACGTACTTACACACCTTAGATCAGTGTCTGTGTCTCTATTAGACTAAGGGATCCAGGTTCTATACCCAGAGAGGATCAAAATTCCTTAAAGGGGAAGTTGGAATTGCCCTTTCTGTAGTGGTCAAATGAGGCTGGCTGGGGTCTAGGTGGTGTGTCTGATCTGTAGCTAAGATAGATTTTTTGGTAGTGTGCTAATACAAACAGTTGGTTCATGGCATGTTTGTTAAATACCCCTAATAAAAATAAACACTAAACAAATTGATAATTGATTATTCAATTATCCATAGCGTTGAGTATTTATATACCAGGTGTATTGCCCGACACGGTGACCTGGTGGTCTAGGGGTAAGGTGTTAGACTTCTATGCTGGCGGCCGGGGTTCAATCCTCGGTCCCGGCACAGATTTATCTGATTTCCAAACCCTTCCTTCATCTCTGACAAGATATCTTGTGAATGTGGGGAATGCCAGGTCTCCACCGTGGTTCGGATTCCACGTTAAACTGTAGGTCCTTCATTTCATCTTATAACCACCCTACCATTACACATTAGCGTAAGAGCGTATAACCCGAACGGGTAGTAAGACGCGGTGCTAATAATAATAATAATAATATTGCCCGATGTGTGAGCGTAATTCAAATATATATATATATATATATATATTACACATATGTTCAATTATTAGCCTACATATTATATATGATTTATGTGTAATAAGCAAGATTTCACATTTCATTCGAAGTATAATAATATTATATATTTGGCTCTAGTCTCTAATTTAAAGAACTTAATTAACACCATACCATTATCAATAGTTCTTCAAACTAATATTAAAATTAAATTTTAAACTGCTTTGATGGCTGAACGGTCTAAGGTGTCACTCTTGCGATAGACTGGACAATCGATGCCAGGGAGATAGGGGCTGGAATCCCAATCGGGTGTATTGAGTGTGGTTTTTCAAAAATGGTTTTCCACTCCGTCTCCATGCAAATGCTGGTACAATTTCTCTTAATTCAACCTTCCTAATCTCCAAAACATTAACTTAATTAGTACCTATGAGTATAATCTGAACAGGTAGTAAGAAGCAGTGCTAAAAAAAATATTAAATTTTGACTTTCTATCATTAAAACATTACTATAAATAAGTCAGTTAAGAAATACATTCCATGCAACAAAAAATAGTGTCCCACATCGGTGGGCATGTGTACAAGGTGTATTTCTCATATTATGGGTTGAACAGAATGAGGAGGTCCGGGTTCGAATGCCTACCTTATAATTAAAATCTTTGTAGCCTAGACGTGGTTAGAAAAAAAAACAAGGTTTTGCTTTTTCCACAAAATTTGGTTTTATATCCCTGGTTCATACTAACATTTTTATACCATCTAAGGGTTCAATTTAGAGAAAAAAAAATGTGTGGGGGAGGGATGGAGGGGAACTCTTACCGGGGATCTGGGGGTATGAGTTACTGTTTTTATTTAACTCTCAAAAGTGGCATTTTGAGGCCATCCTGGACTACAGGATACAAGATAGAAATAAATATGAATAAAACAAATCATTACTTATAATAACATTTTTATAATAGTTCTTAAATATAGGCTACATGACTATTCCATGTTTGCTAGTTTTGGCAAACGTTCAGTTATTTTTGCGGGTCTAAATGTACATAAATGTTGACACGCAGAAGAGCCAAGCCAACAAATCTGCCTTCCATAATAGTTGTCCTTATTCATGTTTTGATTAGACGCAACAATGATACAAGGTACCAGTTAGCTAAACCAATATTTTCAATACCTCAATCTAAATTTTCCTTTTATATTATAGATTCTTGTTCGTTCGCCTGGTTTTTTTCATGCCAATTTTTCCGTTGTTCAGCTCGGATGTGTTTAATACAGTTAGATTTTTTTTTCATTAATGTACTGACAATTTGAATGGTATGGCAGATGGTTGACCCACGCCCTACACTATCTTAAATCTCACTATCTTAATTCTGCTCTCTTAGGCTGAATAATAATTATAACCTGTTTTACGCTCGGGATAGAAAATAGCTTAGAAACATAATGTATTTAATAAAACGCATTCTTGTTTTCATTTGTTTTTATAGCACCACGTCTTACTAACCTTTTGAATTCCACGCTTTTGAAGGGCCTACTAATAATTACTCAAACTGATGTAATTATTAGGAAGGATATAGAGTGACCTGGTGGTCTAGGGGTAAGGTGTCAGACTTCTGTGCTGGCGGCCGGGGTTCAATCCTCGGTCCCGGCACAAATTTATCTGATTTTTAAACTGTAGGTCCTTCATTTCATCTCACAATCACCCTACCATTACACATTAGCGTATGTGTGTATAACCCGAACGGGTAGTAAGACGCGGTGCTAATAATAATAATAATAATAATAATAGGAAGGATATATTAAGAGGAAGTGTACCCGCCTTTGCATGGAGGCAGAGTGGAGAACACCTTAGAAAAAAACCTCAGTACACCCGACCAAGATTCGAACCTTGATCTCCCCGTCATCGGTCGTCTATCCTACTGCGAGAGTATCACGTTAAACAACCGAGGCAAGTCTAGTTCTTGTTGTGGAGTACTTTATTATATTCTTTATAAAATGAAATAGAAATGTATATAAATGGGAATATGTTTACTATTGATAATATAAAACAAGTTTTTCAATTTATGTAATTTAAGTCTCTCCTTACTCCTGTTAGTAATTCAAAACACAACAGTCAAAATTACGATGTATTTTAGATTTTAATTGTGTATATAAATTACTTGGTCTGTTCCTTTGCGATATATTAACCTAAGCCACTCGGTAATTATAGTAAAACTTAGGAATATATATATTTAAATCTTCAAAAGGAAAGAAGCAAATGATAAAATAACAGAACCCACAGTTCTAATTTTATTTTGTATCAGACTCTACTGTGTGCTGAAGATTGAACCTGTGGATGTAAACCGTGGAATGGCCACGTTTATAAGCCGTGCGTACATATGACAGAATACACCGTAACTGTCGCTAAACACACACACGATACGAGACTCTCATATGAAGACATGCCCCACCTTCATATTCTTCGTCTCGTCAACCCGTCTTCTGCTGTCTTGTCGTTTATACATCCCACAAGACTCGGAACAGACAAGAAAATTGTATCCCCAATGTTGACTCGCGAGACCAACAGTTAAGCCACAAGGAAAAATCAGTGTCTTAGATCTCCTGTTCAACCATTTTCTTGTACTCTTTCTACCTTTTACTTTTTAAGGTGGGATGAAGGGGAATGCGGCAAAAATAAATACGATATTGTTCCAGTAGATACATTTAGTTTGATTTTCTCTCAACAGTTCTTGAATGTTTGTTCTGGGTATCACAGTATTTGATCAGAAACTTTTCAAATTAAGTATAAAGTTCTGGACAGTATACGCATGCTCAAAACCAATATTAAAGAACTGTTTATATTATTACGTTTAGAAAAATAAATTAAATGTATCTGATCAAACAACTTTTTTAAAATAATTTCATAGAAATTGCAAAAGTACCAGTTTGAACTTTGAATACTTGTTCCCTTCCATTCCATCGTAAGACTGAGTCAGAGAGTCGCCAAAGGTAAATTTTCTAAATTTAAATATTATATTTAAAAAAAAAAGAGAGATAAAATCCTTGGTGTTGCATCCAAGTATATACTGAGGTTGATAATCTTAAATGATCAAAAATCTAACTTTTTTTTTCACTCTCTAAATAGATACGTGTATTTATTTATGTTGCACACTTACATTTTCTTATCATTTGCCAATATCCATGAAGTAAGGCATAATTCCAAGAAACTATAGTATGCAGAAAAACATTGCGTTTAAAATAAATATTATTCATGTAAAGTTTATATAGTAATGATTTGAAAGAGAATGTTGTAGATCTTTTAACCGCAACGTTTTACTATCGTTTCAGGCTATATGCATTTATCATAATTACTCTAATGTGGTAGAGATGAGGACTATAGAATTTGTAGTAAATGTATCCATACTTGTGTTGAGGAAAAAAGGAAAAAAATAACCACTCTCAAAATAAAATCCGTCTGGGATTGAATCTCTTATCTCCCCGTCATCGGTAACTATCTTAGGTTAAGATAGTTCAAGCTTAAACGTAGGACATTGCAACCAAATGTTGTTGGCCATATCTCCGTATCGCATCTAATTGGCTCATTTATATATTTAAAAAAATAAATAATTGGTTAGCAAATTAACTCGGAAATGTCCCGATGTGTCTTCCAGTCTTATGTACTAGACATTTATTAATTTAATAGGACTAATCTGTTTATAAATAGTAAATATATTTTTCAGCACAACTAGAATTAATCCCGTTTTCTTTAGCCTCAGATAATATCATGACTTTGAGAGGTATTCATTAGTTGTTTGTGGATTAATTTTTGACTCGATTAAAAGGGTTTATGGTGCTAATATACATAAGTTTAATGTTACATTTTCTGTCCAAAATTGTATAAAATTGAACGTTTATACTGAAATTAAAAATGTATTATTTTTTAACAAAATAATATAAAAATAAAGTGTAAGGGCCTACTTTAGTTTCTTCTTAGACTGTGTGTCTGCAAGATCAGTTAAGTTGGAAGTGTAGGGAGCAAGATCAAAGTAAAGTATCTTTGGAGTTTTTATAGAAAACTTTTATTTTGACAAAATAAATAAATATTGATACAATAGAAAAATTAGTTTAATTTTCTTCATACGGTGATATCAACAGTTCTTGAATTTCTGTCATGAGGATAGCGAGATTAGATGAGAAAATTTTTAAAGTAAAAGAAAAGGTTGTCATTAAATTCCAGGACATCTTTGAGAACTATTTAAGAGCGGCTGAGTTCACCATATTATAAAAATTAGGCTCCATGTTTAAACTAGAGAAATATTTTAGTTGATAAAAAAAAGTTTGTTGTAAAAACTGAGAAAACCTCTCTCTCCCTTCCTCTGCGCGTTCACCTTAGATGCCTCAAGTCTGACTTTGGCTCAATTAAGGGTGATATCTTATTAGTCGAGGATATTCACACGTCCATCACAGACTCTCCCTTAAACTATAAGTGAAATATGACCCTGAACACGAGACGATCCCTGAATAACTCAGCTGAGTGACCTGGTGATCTAGGGGTAAGGTGTCGGACTTCTGTGTTGCCGGTCCGGGGTTCAATCCTCGGTCCCAGCACAAATCTGATTGCCAAAACCTTCCATCACCCCCTACAAGACTTATATTAATCACAATTTGGGAATGTGTGGAATACCAGGCCTCCACCATGGTTCGGATCCCACGTTAAACTGTAGGTCTTCCATTTCATCTCACAATCATCCTACCATTACACATTAGCGTAAGTGCTTATAACCTGAACGGATAGTAAGATGCTATGCTAATAACCATAATAATAATAATAATAATAGCTCAGCTATTTGGCTAAGCCAAAGCTTTGATTCCCGTGCACAGGTGACATTTTTCACTCCATTCGAATCCACTAAGGGGGATAAGATTTATTGGATAATTTTCTGTGGTTTGGTGGTAGATATTAGTATACATACTTAAATACCTGTTAACAGGTATACTATTTGCTGTAATTCGAGTGCACCCGTACGTTCAATACTCAAGTAATTATATACTTAATAAAAAGAGCAGGGTATTTAAGGGTAACTAAGAGAAAAAGCAGTTGCATTGAAGTGGAGAGAAAAACACAATGTCAAATTACAGTGCACCCAACCGAGATTCAAACCTTGATCTACCCATCACCATTAATTCAATCCTTGAGAGATTGACTCGCTAAACTGTGTGACCTACAGTGGAGGTTATTATGTGAATCGAATCCTGTCTGAAACGTCTCATTGTTTCGCTTCAGACATGTTTCGCTCAGATTGAAATACAATGAACGCGTCTTCAATAGCCCTCCTCTGCATAAAACATACCTTAATTATACGTAGCAGACGACGAGAGAACCAATCATATGTGTGTGTTCGTCAAATGTTGGCTAAATAAAGACGAAATTGAAGTTTTCCCTCGATCATACTTCAACTAACTCCAAAACAAAGACAATTTCAAAAATTAATTCAAAATGGGGTTAGAGCTATGTTTATAAAACCTACAGTCCTAGTAAAAGAACCAGAATATAAACTACTGAAGAACCATTGATATAGAAGAGATGTTAGTCATATATTGATCACATTTGTATCTGACTTTCTTCACAAAGCTATGGTCAACGCGATGACAATGTAACAATTTCTCACACTTTTTTTAATTGCTTAATAGAATACATTATAAATCTTCACCAGGATTTTGTAATCGTAAATAAAATATATGACAAATAAAAACATGAGCCTTTAATATAACGTTGTTTGACAAGATCATCATTTAGGGTTAGTGTATATTTATTAAATTCTCCATCATGTTGTAATGACACACAAGATTTAGTAATATGAAGGGGATTGTAAACAAAATAACATTTTTAGCTTAGTAAAAATGCAAAAGAGTTAAACGAGAGATTAACAATAATTACAAAGAATTAAACCAAATCTCCTCTTTTGTTTCAGTATAGTCCCTTTTATAACTTTGGCCTTGCCAAATCACAAAGCTCCCAGCCTTTCGGCCATTCATCACATAATTTGTATTGTAAGCAATAAGGGATTGGTATTTTCAAATTTCGAATAATATTGTAGAAGTTTTTCTGTAGCTTTCTTACTCACTTGAGTGACCAAGGACACAGACAAGGTACACACCAGACTCGCAGCCTCCAGGTTAAAATGTCTGCGTTCATTGGGAGAGATTGAATCCTTCAACATGGGTATCGGTAGGCCCCATCAAGAGTCAATAAAAAAGCTCATTTTAAACATGGTTTCCCTAGAGAGAAGACACTAATATCCATCTTGAGGCAATCGGCCGGATTACAAAAAGCGTATAATTCCTGTCGCCTTTCACCTACAACCCCCTTTGTCATATTAATAAGAAAGAAGGTAAAGAAGTTTACAAAATTTCTTGTTTCAAGGTAAAGAGGGAAAGATCACTGTTAGTTCTCAGATATCAAAAGTCTAAAAAAATGTATGTTGTGAGCCTATCATACAATTACTCTATTTGTGTTAAATTATCAAGCCTTGTCTCATAGCTCCACAAATATGCTTAAAAATTAGTTCAAATTAAACTAATGTCACATCATTTTCTGTTAAAAAACTAAAACTAATGGGTTGTTGAGAAAAAAGAGACCCATTGGAATCTTTCGACTTTATTTTTGCGTGAACGATATAGTTAAATATTTCATTAGAGCTTAACGTCTGCGCAGCAATTTTTCGCTTACCGAGGAGTATCCTTGTGTTAAAGAAGGCCTATTGCCTTTCAGCAACATTCACTAATATAACCTAAAAGAAAAAAGCTCTTTAACCATAAAGAAACGATATATAAAAGAGATTTTAAGAAGGATGCCTACAGGAGAGTCAAGAGATAATGTGGACATTCAGAAATCCCACATTATTTAGAAATTGTAAGGTTATTTCAAAATATGACTCGGATAAAATTCAAGAGGAATGTACCAAGTGTATTTTCAAAATACTATGCATATAACTGGGGAGATTAGCTCATTTACTAAGAAGTTTCATAGGAAAAGTCGCTACTTTGAGAACAGTCTGCATATATAATAGCCTAATAAAGAAATATTCACTTTAATATTTCTTCTACTTATATAAAAGTTAATAAGACAGAAATAGGAATATTTTTTTGAAAAATACATCCAAAAGAGGAGATGTAAAGTCGCAGTTCAGAGGTGTAGGTTGTGGAAACCTCCTGTTGGCATTGGGCGTCAGTTTGTATGACAGACACCGCTCACTGCATTCCAGCCAAACCTGAAACTTAAATCCATGAATATTAATCAAATTATTCCTCTTGTTTTTCCCTCTAGTAAATATTAACAAAGGGAGAGCATACAGCAATTATTACGTTCAAACAAACACATACACGCGAACTATAAATAGTGCAATGGGTGTCAGCTGGTATTCGACCAATGAGATCAATACCCTAGGGAGCATCTCGACCATGAAAATAACTATTCATGAGAGAATAATGTTTACATTGTTTTTGACCCTACCTCGTGTGTCAAATATTCTAACAGTGCTCAAAGAAAATTTGCAACGATTCAACCCATATTTCGTTCAATGTCAAATTAATTTTCACCCACTTTGGTGACCGCATGGTCTAAAGCGTCACTCTCGCGAAAAATTGTACCATTGATAACAGACAGATCGTGGTTCGATCCCGGTCGGTTGTACTGAGGAAGATTTCCCTTGAATAGTTTCCCTTTATCTCTCTCTCTCTATTCAAATGCGGTTACACTTTTTCTAAATTCAACCTTACTTATCGTTGACCCATTAACGTAATCAGTATATTGTTAAAGAACCCGAATGGGTAGTAGGACTAAGTGCTAAAAATAGGTAATACAACATTTCCATGCTTCTCATTCTACTACACTCATAGGGTGTAAATGAGAACATTAGCATTCCTAAATGTACCCTCATTTACATGGAGAAGGAATAGAAAAATCAATAAGGAAAAATAATTATGTGCACCCTGCTAAGATTTGAACCCTGACCTCTTTTTTTTTTACTACCACGTCTTTATAACCGGTCAGGATTTACAAATATAGGATAATCACTCTAATAGGGTGGGAATGAGGAAGTAAGCATTTCGGCTTTCACTTCTCACTAGTTTTTAATAAGTTTCTGCAACAGCTTCCTTAGCATTTACCAACAAAGCTAAATCAGCCGTGTACCCTAATAGCCGCATTGTACTTTTTAATGCCCACCCTTCCCTACTCTCTTGCATTACCCTAATAGCAGACTTTAAGGCTAGATTAAAAAGCAATGGGTAATTTGAATCGCCTTGCTTCAACCCAGTGAGTATTTCGAAAGTATCTGATAAGTGGTATTCAGCTCATACCCTTGTTACAACGCCCTTATTCACCACAGAATAAAGGCTGGTACACAACATTAATATTAAATAAGAATCCCAAAAACATAATGAATGCAGAGGATCCGATAAGACGATCAAGAGGTAAATAGATCGTACTCAGGTCCATTTGTCTTCTGTTCCCCCGAACCCACTCTACAAATATTTAATATTTTAAATATTGGAAACCATATGGCTATCAGTGAAGTATTTAACATAAGTATATGAAGCGTAAAAAAATATGATTTGAAAATAATAGTTTATTTATTAATATAAGATATAGTTAGATTAAATATTGCACAATATATATGACTATTATAAAGGAAATAGTCACGGGTCATAACAATCACCCTAAACTTTATTAACAATTGATTACTCGAGTCATCAATGACTTCCACAAAAGATTCAATTTAAAGTACTTGTAATACTTCCCAAGTATTAACACTTGTCATAAATAAATACAACACCGGACCAAGCGTCCTTAAGATGACAAAACCTAATTCCCGTCAGATGGGCTTCAGAAACGATCCCAAACAATAACTTCAATTCAATCATAGGTTGTCAAGTTTTTAAAAGATATTATAAAAAGATTACCTATAATAAATAGCAAACAATACTACTGAATAAAAAATCTGTTTTATGCCGGATGGGCTATAAGTTAATAACATAATTCTTATAACAATACGACCAATCTTCGCAAAAATATGGCGTCTCACACCAGACAGAATATAAGTTTTAACCATCATACAATGAAACTCTAATCTCTAAAAAATATGGCGTCTCATTTATATAGAAAATATTGATATCACGCAAGCCCATAAAGGGGACTTTGCGTCTAGAAAATTTAATATAAAGATAAACATTATTTACCATAACTAATTTTACATATCAAGATATCGAAGTATTACGCGATATCCTTGCGTAATTATCTGTACATTCTGTAAAGTCTAATATTAACATTTATTTGGCCGAAAAAGAATTTTAAATTATAATAGCCGAAATAGAATGTTGTACCTTATAAGATCCTGGACATCTATATGTGTCCAAGGACAATATCCTGACAAGAGTAAATCACACATCTGAATTACACCATTATATACACTAACATTCTTGCTCAGAGAGAGGGGGAAAGGGGGTAGCGAAAACAAAGGCAAACACAAAACAAAGAAGATAGGGAAGGGATAACCAGACGGAGATAGAACAATTGAGTAGTTTGAAGATAGACCTAGAACCACCTTTTCGGGCATGTACGTCACACATTTCCCAACATACCCCGCGATGAATCACTGTTCAAGCTTACACAATCTTCACGCAATTAGTATGTACGTAATTTGTATCGTGGTATGTTGTGCTTGTGCGGGGAGTCGACTTGGGAGGTGCAACTACTGAATGGGGCAATGGTGAGTTCATTCATTATTTTTCCAATCATGCTGATTTCTTCAACTCTTGTAGCTTTATGGTAATAAATGCTACACCCTAACAAGCGTATCAGTCAAACATATCTCAATTAGCTTGGCAAGCCGTCTGGGGATCCCAAACCTAACTAGAAATTTATATAATTTATTTCTTTTAATAGAATTTTAAGCCTTTTAAAAATCCATATATAATTGATGAACCATCATTTTGTATTTCAAATTTTTTTTTCTAATATTTTCCGAATAGTAAAAATCTGATTGGTTGTTGATTTGTTTCGTCGAGATCCACACTGATCATCAATAACAGAATATAGAATGCAATATTTTTCGTTTATTTTCAATCATATAAAATAGTATTAATTTCCTTCGCCTTTGACGAGACGTGGATTTATCGCAACTTGTGAATCTGTGGAATGTCAGGCCTCTACCGTGGTTCGGATCCCACATTAAGCTGAAGCTCCTCCATTTAATCTCACAATCACCCTACCATTACACACTAGCTTATGTTTGTACAATCCTGATGGGTAGTAAGACGCTGTGTTCATAATAATAATAATAGTATTAATTTATTCTAAATGTATATAACCCGAACGGGCAAGTAGTATGTGGCGAAAAAAAAATCCGTTGGTAACAAGCCAATATGGCTACTGCAAAGTATTTCAAACATGAACACTGAAATTAATTTTCATCTGTTGTGTATACTGACGTTTAATTTTATTGATTATCCTCGTATTATTATTGGCTAATACAAGGGCCGTCAATTCTTAAGTTCATGCACAATGCATAAGAAGTTAAAGTTAAAGCCAACTTTATGTACCTTGCACTATTCTCTATTCAATCTGTATCGATTTTAAACGCTATCGTTTAGAATAATGTGTTTTAAATTCTTTCGCACTATGTGCTATGAACTATTTGATATCAGCTATGCGTTGTGTTTGTATATAAACCCAAACTTTATGTGACATAGAGGAAAATCAAGATATAGTATTTTCTATGTTAGTATATCTACGGTTTATTAAGCGAGTTTAAAAGATGTGGCATCAAAATAATATTAAAATAATATTAAAAATGCAACTACTTTGCTACAATTTTATTTTTGTAATCTCATAGCTTTTTTTTATCATCCTATTTTTTTAATCGTCTACAATTGGATTTTAATGTGGTATATTTACAAAAATGTTCTGTAGAATATCTTCCTACCAGAATGTAGATTAAAAAGGTCCGTGGAAAAATATGGGTATCTAGAAAAGGAACCAGTAAAAATTAAATTTTGAAATGAAACTCAATGCCACCCAGGTTAAAATAGTATAATTAGTGTGTATACTCGTTTATCAGTATACTAGATAGCTGTTGCCCGCGGCTTTGCTCGCGTGGAAGTTGATTATATACAAATACGAAAATATACATATGTATTTACAGATTAATTTAAAATATTACGTTACGTTGATGACCATAACTTGACCTCAGATCAAAAATAATGCAAGTCCGATACAAACTTTCACCCCCTTTTTCATCCCTTATTAAATAAAATTTCCAAAATTCCTGAAACACGTATTTATTTGTTTTACGTCAATAACCGAAATACAAAATTTTGTTTATGTAACTTTCAAAATGACGGACTTTCATACATATTATCATACATATTATCATCCCCTATTTTGACCCCTTTGGGGTGGAATTTTCTAAAATCCTTTCTTAGTGGGTGCCTACATAACAAAATGAATATACAGTCCGAATTTCATGCTTGTAGCCTTGATATTTTGCGCTCGGCGATGATGAATCAGTCAGTCAGTCAGTCAGTCAACCAGGACATGTTATTTTATAAGTATAGATATACAAGAGGCCACGCAGGAGTAACTGCTAATTTTCTTTGTTCCTTTTGTGTTTAGTACATTGGCGTATAAGTGAACTTATAGTGCGTCAAGTTAAGGTGAGAGTGTAGGGAACGCGTGGAAATGTAAATATTTTTACAGTTTTTATAGAAAAATATAGAGAGTTTAATTGTTTTTCACATGACGATATCAACAGTTTTTTTAATATTATGTCAAGGGCATCTTATAATTTGACAACTTTTTCTTTTCATTTAAAAAGTTTGTCAGCTAATACCACTATGCTCATGAAAAATATTCAACAACTGTTGATATCACCATGTGAAGAAGATTAAACTGTATGTGTCTATTGGAGCAATACTTGATTTAATATTGCAAAAAAAAAAAGTTTGCCTTAAAAACTACAAAAACTCTGACATTCTTTCGCATTCTCTATACACCCACCTTAAGGTAAAAACCCGCTTTAAAAATAACTTCGAAATCACCAGGTAGGATATAGAAAGCGTCGTTGAAACTGTTTTTAACTTTCACTAATAGATCTATGCCAAGGGCGTTATATTTTAATATATTACATCTTTTGAAACAAATGAAAAGATATTTGTTGCGTTTTATTCTTTCTTTAATGCGTCAAAATAAAAAGAATATGCGTGATCCTTTTTTCACTCCTCTTTCTCCAAGAATACGAATACTAGGACAGAAGGGTTTTGACTGTGGTCTAGATGTGCGTGAGAGGTGGGGGTGGATAAAGGTTTAAGAACTGGCTGCTGGAAGTAAAAGAATGGGTGCGTTCAACCAAGCAAGAAGGCGCGGCAAACATTGACACAGGCAGGCGGGATTATGGGCACCGGTATAATGGACCCAGTCCTTCGCGCGGGACAACCTCCCCTCCTGCTCCCACCCCCTTTCCTACTTACCCAAGCTTCCAACCCCCTAATACCGGGCCTTTTTTCTCAGACTTGCCACCCCTCTGTAGACCCTATCCTGCCCCTACTCTTCCCGTCAGTCTGCACGCCAAGAAATGATTTTAAATTCACCAATTTGCCGTAAGAATTTCCTCGTTCTAGCTTGAATAACTTTTAATACAAAACGGGTTTAAAAGACAGTTTGATTTGAGCAAATTTTTGCCCAGAAGAGAAATTATTCTGAAATTAGTCATTGTCTGCCACGAACGTGCGTTTATTATTATTATTATTATTACTACTATTATAACTATCAATAATTTGGAGTGTCTAACGTGCACATTCTAAACTGACCAACTAGGATATGAACAGATGACATAAAAACTAACTTAACTCTAGTATACCCGCTTTGGTGACCACGTGGTCTGACGCGCCACTCTCGCAGTAGACTAGACTGTCGATGACGGGGAGCTCGAGGTTCGAATCTTGAGTAGGTGTAATGAGAATGTTTTTTTCTCAAAATGGTTTTATAATCTTCCTCGACGCAAATGCGGGTACACTTCCTCTACATATAACCCTACTAATTTCTAAAACCATTAACGTAATTAGTAAAAAAGGTTGTTATAATCCGAATGGGGTAGTAAGACCAGGTGCTTAAAAAAAACTATTATAATCCCAACATTTAATCGTCCGCTGTTCAAGGGGGAAGCCCTGGTATGATTAATAATACCTTTTTTTTCAGCCATGTTGGGAATATAACCCGGTACTATTAGTTCAATAGACAGACACACTAACTTGACTGAAGGTGTAGGACATATTTTTAGTAAGGCCTATATTAAGAATAAAGATATTATAGCAATTCTCCACATAGGTGGGCACATTGTCTAAGGCTTCGGCCTCGTTTGGTCTTGTTTGCAGGTGATGGAGAGGTCAGAGCTTGAATCCTGGCTGGGTGTACTGAGAGTGATATTCCTTGAATGGTTTTCCACTCCCTATTCTCACAAATGTGGGTACACTTCCTCTACATTTTACCTTCCTCACCGCCATCCTATTAAATATGCGTATAACTCAGATGGAAATGGTGCAAAAACTGAAAGTATAGATTTGACTCAAGATGTTTAAATTCAATATCAGCTTGTTACTCTGTGGTGGGATCTTGGGTGTGGGGTGTGGAATATGTGGGTACGCACTATGTGATTTCACACTCTCTCCCCAGGTGAATAATGGTGCATAACTGAGCTGTATTTTTAATAAAGATATTTTAGACCTTGAATATTAGTTCTGAGCCATCGGTTGGATGGGTATTATTCACCTGCCTTTCTCCTCTTGGTTCTTTATCCTTTATCTATATTTATCCCTCTATTTTACTTAGTTTATTTACGTTCTTTAATTTCTAACAATTTGGTTTCCACCCCTTTTCAATCTTTATTCATTTCTCTCACACTCTAACTTTAATATTATAGCTCCCTGTCTTCTTATTCTTCTATATTTCACTAGTTCACTTATTTATTTTATTTCACTAGTCTTATCCCTAACTTTTTCTGTTTCTATTTATTTATTTTTTCATTTCTTTACCTATCTCCTTTTATATTCTACTCCCTTTATCATTATACTCTGCTCTTTGATTATTCTGTCTCTCCCTCTATCTTCCTCTATCACTCCGTCTAACTCTCTCGTACCTTGGAATCCTTTTAGAAGACACTCGACATGACCGTTAGCCCGCTGTTGCCCGCAGGCTCGAGTTCTTGCGTGTCGCTGCTCAGGGGGCCTCGTGTATTATGGATGCGGCTAAGAGAGGAGTGGTGTGGGAGGGTTGGGGGAAGGGAGTGGGTGGGGGGGGGGGTCGGCAGCGGTTACGCAAAGTGAGGGGCTTGATACCTTATGGTAATAGTGTTACCCCCTCAAAGGGGTTTGAGGGTGAGAGACAGGGAGGAGAGGGGGGCGTGTCCTAGAGTCATCTGCTGACAACACAACCCTTCTAACCCCGGATGGGATGGAAACAGGACTTCCTTCACTACCGTATTACAGCGAGACAGGAGGAAGGGGTGAGGTTGATTTGGGTAAGGGATAAAATTATACTTCTTCTCATCATTAAACGTATCTACTTAAAGCTATGTTCAAGGGAAGGTCTGTAGAGATATTGGTCCCAGTTAAACAGATGGGTAAACGGAGAGACATTGACAAACTTGTAATGTCCTACCAGTTTGATTAGTTGTTGATCACGGGGAGATGGTGGTTCGATCCTGTTTGGGTGAAGGGTGGTTTTCCCTAAATGGTTTCCCACTCTCGCTCTCTCTCTCTTCACGCAAATGTTGGTACACGTCAACCGTCTTGATCCATAACTCACTATCACCCGCCTCGGTGGCGTAGTTGGCTAACACGCTAGTCGTGTTGAGCTCGATTGCTGAGGACGGGGAGATCTAGGTTTGAATCTCGGTTGGGTGAACTGGGGGTGGTTTTTCCTAAATGCTTTTCCACTCTCCCTCCACGCAAATGCGGGTTTACTTCCTCTAATGCAACCTTCCCAATTCCTAATCCATTAGCGTAATTAGAACTTAAAGCGTACAGCCCAAATGGGTAGTAAGACGTGGTGCTAAATATTATTATTATTATTATTATTATTATCATACCTCACTATCGTAATTAGTATATAAACGTATAACTCGAACGCAGTACTAAAAAAAATGTGAACATTATTAATATTTTTAATTGTTACAGAGAAGGGTGTAATACATAAAATCTTAACAACATTCATTCCCACATTGTTGGGCTTGTGGACAAAGGGATAGTTCACATTTGTTTGATTTAACAGTTACAGGGAGGCAGAGGTTCAAAACCTGGTAGGTTGTAGTGAGGAGTTTTTTTTTAAATAAAAAGTATCCATCTCACTTTCCACTCAAATTTGGTTACACTTCCCCTACAACTGCACCTCTCTCGTTCATGGCTTTATTTATTTCTTATCAACCAGTCTTACTACCTGTTCAGTTTACGCTAGTGAGTTAGGTATGAGGAAGGTTGAATTTAAAAGAAGTATACTCGCATTCTCACGGAAGAAAATGGGGAAACTATTAATAAAAAAATTAAAAAAACCTCAGTAGACATGACTGAGATTTGAACCTAGATCTCCCCATTTTCGTCACCATCAGGCCAGCTCTAACACTAGAATGACTCCTTAGACTGTTCAGCTACCGAAGCAGGTCATTGCTTTATCTAAATGTAAATGTAACAAATAAACTGTTAAATGATTGGTGATAAATCCTTTTATAAACTAAAAAAAAAATATATTAAATAATAGTACCTTTTATGTAAGGGGTGGTTTGTCAGTTCTAACAATTAATCAGTGTAACACACACACACAAACAATCTCCCACCCTCAAACTCGAGTTTGGAGGAGGTTCTGTGTGTAAGGGGCCCACGTCTCTCAAACTGAATCATCCTGACTTTGCTTTGTGTAAGACCTGCTTGTCTCTCTGCCTGCGTTCCTGCCTGTCTGTCTGTCTGTCTGTCAAGGAAGAATTCAAAACACTTCAAAATGACAGCAAGAGAAATACTTCTCTCTACTTTAAGGGGTGGGTGAGAAGACGACACATATTTAATACGCAGATCTGCACGAATAAACCAAGAACATTAAGACGGGTGAAAGGAAATGCAATTCAAGGGCAGTATTTTTGCATGTTATAGAGAAAAACTTTTATTTTTTGTCAAAATATATCAAAGATTTCTCCAATAGAAACAGATAGTTTAATTTTCTTCACATGGTGATATCAACAGTTGTTAAATATGTGTCAAGGGCATAGCGGCATTAGATGACAGACAAACTTTCTAAATGAAAAGAAAAAGCTATAATTAAATTCCAGGTTATCCTTGGCAGACATTCAAGAACTTTTGAGGTCACCATGTAAAGAAAATTTTAAACTCCTAAATTGATAATGGAAAAAAAAGTGTTGATACAAAAAAATGCAAAAATACTGCCCTTAGCTCGCCTTCTCTACAATCCTGCCTTAATCAGTTGCCACGGGGGGTGGGGAGGAATTCTTGTTTTTTATTGTTCTTTTCTAATGTACGTAAGCATGGTTGAAAGTGAGGGTTCAATCTGCACCCACATTCTCGTAATCACTCGAAAAGTTGAAACAGTTCATCTCTCCCTAACATATTATGATGGTACCGGCCCGCAATGCGCGCCAATTATGTTGATACGGAGTTTTGTTGTGATATTGGATCCGCGATATGGTGCCAATTATGTTGATACGGAATTTTTTTGTGATATTTAATCCACGATATGGTGCCAATTATGTTGATACGGGATTTTGTTGTGATACTTGATCCGCGATATGGTTCCAATTATGTTGATACGGAATTTTGTTGTGATATTGGATCCACGATATGGCACCAATTATGTTGATACGGGATTTTGTTGTGATATTTGGTCCGCGATATGGCGCTAATTATGTTGATACTCAATTTTGTTGTGATATTTGGTCAACGATATGGTGCCAATTATGTTGATACGGAATTTTGTTGCGATATTTGATCCGCGATATGGCATCAATTATGTTGATACGGGATTTTGTTGTGATATTGAATCCGCGATATGGCGTCAATTATGTTAATACGGGATTTTATTTGATATTGAATCCATGATATGGCGTCAATTATGTTAATACGGGATTTTATTTGATATTGCCTTGCGATTGAGCATTATTTATAATGATATTTGGATTTTATGATGATGATGATGATGATGATGATACTTACATGCCTTACTGTGCACTTTTGCACGTGCGGTGTGATCAGATTATATATGATATTTATAATTATGAAATGAGCAAGACTTTAGATGTTTCACACGATTTATTTATATGATTACACCTTCAGTACTGAAAATATAATATAAAATGACAGTTTTGGTTAAATTATGGATTGTTTGATATTACACGTCTTGCGTTCTGAGTACTGTGTGTTATGTAGATTTATGTTACTGTTTCACTAATATATTACCGGTACTGTCAATTATTGTCTTACTGCTTTACTGTATTACTGCTTTACTGTATTACTGCTTATTACTATATTACCGGTACTGTTTTAACTAACTGCGTGATGAATCGAACTCTCTCTGTGAATCACTATATGGATTCATACGCACAAGCTTGCTTATATATTACCAACCCCTTGCCTCTTGGACCCCTTGTCACCAGTGTTAAAACTAACTAATGGAAAAACTCCTGGCGAGCTGATGTAGGGAAGTGCTGGCTTCCTATTGGGTAGAGGGAGCCAGCACGTCACATATATTTTTCTAACACAATGGAGTTGATCTTTACTGAAAAAAAAAATTAAACGTAGTGTATTGACATTATTTCTAAAAGCTCGTGATTCTCCATGGATGAAATATTAAAAGGATATTTTACATCCAGTTGATTAAAGAAAAATAGACTTCATCCGTGACTTTTAAATATATGAGAGGGGTCCAAAACAGTATCATTAAAACCGGTTCCCTTGTAACCGCACAAGAAAACCGGTTGTATGGTTACGGGTGTTTGACTAATGTCAACCTACAAGAATACAAGCTCATAGTCACAACACCAGAAAACGACCGTATAAAATTATTTTATATATAAATAAATATGGAAAACACACAAAAATAATAACACGGACTTTTTTTCTAACATGATACCGGATATCCTTTTGGGAATGAATAAAATAACAAATGTTAAAAGAGAAATAAAAAAAAACTGCTGGCTCACAAACAAACAAACTTAAATAATAGTACTAGAGTGACTAAACACAACAAATAAGCTATGAAATGAACTCGAGTTTGGTTTTATTTAGCATAAAATAAAAAGTAACGTAATAGATTTAAGAAAAATAAAATTGAGTATTAGACTTTGTAAGAATATACTTAAAGGAATGGAATGTATTCATAATATCCTTATAATACGAGTATTACAACTTAAGTGCGACATTTATGGCGGGGCACCAGCTGGCAAGCACATTCTGACTAGCGGGACCATGTTTAGTGAATAAATAATGTACGCCTGATACAATTTAAAAAAACTACTTTTAATTTTAATTATTCTCTTCAAACCTAATATTTATTTTTCATAGGAAATCATAATTTTAATCTTAGCTTCTAGATTAAGGCTAGCTTATACATAATTTATTTTTACAAAAGTATAGATTAAAAAAAAAAATTGTTAGAACAATGTAGCTTAAACTAGAGAGCTGGGGGATGATTTTCTTAATAAATATCACTTTATGCTTGTTTAAAGAAAGAGGAAACATTCCTTTGAGGTTGGTTGAGTGAAGATCAATTTAAGAATAATTATTAAATTTGGAAAAAACTTGAAATTTTTCGAAAAATGCCTTAACGATTAGGTTTTTCAGGGTTTCTGGGGAGTATTTTATACTACAAATAAGAATGTTTATATATATATTTTAAATAGATTCATTTGAGGGTATTTTATTGACTTTTGAAAAAATTAATGTAGCAATAATTTTGTTAAAAATAGATATAAGATTATTTTTTTAACTTATCTATACCACAAGGTACTTTAATGAAAACAGATTTTTGGAAATTTCGTTCATAGTAATATCAATCATAATATTAATAATAATAATAATAATAATAATAATAATAATAATAATAAGCTATATGGAAAAGTATATAGGATTGTGTTGTGCCAGTTATTTTTTGCTGTAAAAAGAAATAGGCAGATTTTTTTTTTAATAATTTAAATTATGGGTGAATGAGGAAAATTTGTTCAATTAATTTGCTTTTCTTATTACTGTAGTACATTTTGACACCGAGTATGGAAGGGATATTTTTAGATGATGTTTATCCGCATTATTGTGGTGATGAGATAGGAAATCCCAAGGGATTGATCACATGTGGAAAACCATTCAAAGTAAGCTTGGTTCGTGTTTGAACCCGAGACTTTTACTCAGTAGACAAACACACTACTGACTGATACAATATGTCGGATTCTACGATAAGAACTCCATTTATTCTAGTTAGTGTTATCGTACACTTTCCGAACCAACTCTTTTATATCAGAACACTACTCCCAAACCAGCTTAACAAACGCAACACCCACTTTTTATTTTATTTTTTTCAATCATTACGCTCAACGCGAGGGCTACATAATTATTACGCTTGACACTTGATTAGGAACTAAATATGAGGGGGACGGTGTTTTAGAATAAATGAACCCACATTATCATAGCTAGATGATGGGATGGACACAAGGCTGTAGAAAGCCAATTTCCAGTTCACCCAGACGAGATTGAAACCTTAATCTCCCCATCACCGGTAGCTCAGTTTATCGCAAACTGTACATCTTATACTGTGTGAACACTGATACGAGTCACAACACTCATTTTTCTGGCCATTAATATATCCACTGGCAGTAAAATCTGAGGCTCATGGAGAGAATCCCCGCTCTCTTGAAAAAGATTTCACCCACTTCTCCTTTTGATAATCTTGTATAAGATACGATTTAAAAAAAAATCAAAACCGTGCATTAACATATATATTGTTGCTGGGAGATGACCACTTCATAATATATTCTGAAGGCATTTTTTTTTAATCAAGTGAGGAACCCTTTAAATAGCTTCCAAGGAAAATAACCAGATCTAGTAACTTCTAAAGGAATCATATTTTAAATATAATTCCAGGTGAGGACCATTATCTCTTTTATAAGCATCCAAATTTCAAATATATAAAGGAGTACCACTTCAAAAAGCTTCAAGTGGCTCCCAATTTCCTTACATTTGCTGGGAAAGGGCCCTTGGACCAATTTTGACTAATATAGACAATCCTTCGAAAATCGCACTTTTATTAGTTGCCCCCTTTTGCCCCCTACACAAATAAGGTTCCACCACCACTTAATACGTAGATTTTAAAATAAGAAAACAAACATATGCCAATGCATATTGGAAAGAGACGTGGATTGTTGTTGCTAGTATATTTCAGTAGACACATGGGAAATGTTAAAAGACTGAATGAAGACATCTCCACCATATAGAGGGAGCATTGGCACTTCTCCAAGGAGACGGCTTCAACTGACAAAGCGCTCAGCACAAAACTATCAATGCAACATACTTTCTACAGTCTCCATGTCTTCGGGAGGAGTGCTAAGTAGCTATAAAGAGAGATTGATGGAGCCTCTCATTCCGTTCTTTAGTCTGTAGTCTACGGGTGACTGGATTTTTCTGTATCGTGTCAAGAAGGGAACGACAAAACAAATTTACATTTTATTTTCATTCCCGTGCTCCGGCGACTTACTTATCCTTCCGGATGAACAGCGTATCTTATAATAACGAGAAAGGGATGAAAAAAAATATAACATTTTGAGGAAGGGCAACTGTGACTTTGTGTAGGAAAAATGGTAAATCGTTTAAGAGAATAAGCACTTCATTGCACTTGGCCTAGATCCGAACCCTGAACCTCCCCGTCGTTGGCAAACTGGACAAGACAAGACTGATGATTTTTTTCCACGTACACATCAGTTTGGGTAGAAGCTAGTAGGCTCCATCGAAAATAAGATGGTGAGTAAAATTATTAAAATATCTGGCAATATAGTTACACAATCGATAGGGAAACTAAATATATTATTTTATTTATTTTGCTCATAGATATCTTAAAACTGTGGGTTTTGTTAAATATTCCATCAGAAACGGTAGCCTACTGGCTTAAGGTCCCAGTCTCGAATAGCATCTTGCTATAAAGAGTGTGGGTAGTGTAGGTTACAATAGTTAAGGTAGATGTTTATAGCAGTTTTCATAAAAACACTTTTTTTTTTGCCAATAAAAATAAAATATATCTTTAGTAAAAACAAAGAGTTCAATTTTCTTCAAATGCTGATAACAACAGTTATTGAGTATATGTAACTAAATGAGCATAGAGGAATTTGATTATAAACCTTTTAAATGAAGAGAAAAGGTTGTCATTAAATTTCAGGACACCCTTGACATATATTAAAGAACTGATTTTCTTAGCATCGAATCTTAAAATAGTCCTTGAATATCTGTCATGGGTGTCCTGATTTTAATGACAACTTTTTTTCTTCATTTAAAAGGCCTAAATGGTTTTCCAATTTCCAGTCGCGAAAATTCAGGTTCATTTACTTTAAAATTCTACTTTTCTCATCTCCCTACTGGTGTAAATATTCGAATAGCCTGGATGGGTATTAGGATGTTTTGTACACAAAACCAAGTTGATCATTATTTTTGTATTTAATGAATTGACGAAAAGAAAATTATTTACAATTTAAACATAGCTTTAAATATTTTTTAAAAAAAAGTAAATATTTTTCATAAAACTGATTTTTCGATCTGGAACCAGTGTTGCATGTTTGGGAGCACAAAATACACAGCGTTCGCTTTTAACCTCTTCGTAGGATATTTTTCTCCACCAAAAGATGAATGTGTTTACTTCTCTCGGTTCTAAAAATGTAAATAAATGTTGAGAACCATTGTGAAGACATTTTTACTATTATTTTTGTGCGTATGTCATGTTAGCGTCTACCTTGTCATTTCCAAGATCTCCCTTCCACAGTTCTCAAACCTCCCTTCCTCTTTTTCCAACCCACTTTTGCCTTTCATATATTCTGATATTTCATTCCTTTTTTTAGTTATTTCTTGAAAACTTCATTCGGTAGAATTCACAAAGTCCAGTGTGTTCTATCTTGTTTTTCATTCATTCTTCTGTCTTTCTTTCTTAACCTCCCTGAAGCTAACATATATATATATATATATATATATATATATAAAAGATGACCCCTCACACTGCTAACCAACTTTCAGAAATGTTAGGTTGACGTGTTCAAGTTAAACAACCGTTTGGATCGCCCTGTGTTGGTTTTGGTGAGCCTAGCGCCGCGGGAGAGCACACATGTATCTTCTACCGAGGAACTTGAATGCCAGAGAATAAGATTCTAGAAGGGGTGAAAAGAGGCGCCTACTGTCTTACTCTCAAAGTCTATCTTTAAACTCCATACGCCAAACCTTTAAAACTCTCTTCTCTTTCTTAAGTCTTGCAGCTTTTACCTTCTTACCGAGATCGTACATTTTACTTTTTCTTTTCTTTTTTTTTTTTCTTCTTCTGGCAAACACTCCTTTCTATAAACCCTCCCACTCTTTCCTATATTACGTCACCAGTTAAGTGCCCCCCATTTCTAAAAAAAAAAAAAAAAAACTCCCTCAAACCAACATCTCCAACTCTTTCACCCTCAACCAACCTACCACCATAATGTAGTGACTACAATCCACCTTGGATTCCGAAAAAGCCTTTTCTTTAGCAAAAGAGTGAGAAAGGAGGGGAAACAAGAAGGAAAGTCTGTGCTTTCCCTTACAACCCACCCATACTATCTCGCTCCAAACATACTCACACACTCACATATGGGAGAGAGCAAAACTTTTAGCCCTGTCTTTAGACGTTCTTTTTCTTCTTTATTCGGTGAAAATTTTTATCCTTTTTTATTGAACCTTCACCACCCCCATCATCCGAAGTAAAAAGTCCAAGGATTTTGGAATTGAGAGAGAGAGGGGGGGGGGGGAAGATTTTTCTCTTGTTTGTAAGAAACTATTGGGTGATCATCTACTACTTCATAGTTTCACAAGTTTCTGTGGTGAAGCTCTAAAAAAAAATAAAAAATTTGAAGATAAAAAACACACGAGAATAATGATTTGTGGCTGTTTTAAGAAAGAACAAAAGTGAAAGGGTATGAATGAAGTTTCCAGGTTGCCATGGAAACTAACTCCTCACTCTCTCTCCTCTAAGGTCCCATTTAACTAAAGATCCTCTGATATTGGTCGGAAAGAGGGAGTGAGTGGGCTGGGAGGGGTAGGAAGTTCAATCAATTGATGAATGGCACGGTGGCAAAGTTTTGTAATTACGAGTGATATATTGTGATCTTCAGCCCGTAATTGGAATACTTGGAATATTTTAACAAGATATACCTAGAGTACATTCCTCTTTATGTAATGAGTAATGACACTCATGCATTACTATCATCAAGGGGGCCGCCTCACCAATCGAGAAATTGCCACGCAGACGTTCAGCTCTAGCACAATATTTAATTATACGATTTTTTTTTTTCCAAAATATAGTTCACACCAATATAAATTCGAAAGATTCGAAAAAGGTTTTTTCCCCTTAACACACCGATTTTGAGCTATATATATATATATATAAAGTATGAAAATAGGACATGACTTATTTTTAAGGCCTTTTTAAGCATATTTGGAGAGCTACTAGACTAGCCTTGATGAAAAAGGGCTCCAGTTTAAGTTTTCCTCTAACAAATATAGTAATTTTTTTTATAGGCTTACAACATCAAATTTTAATCTATAATATAAGGAACGTACTTGGATGATATAATTACTTAAATTGATTGGTATAACTTATTTGGTCAATTAAAACAAGATAAATTAAGAAACATAATATGAAGATAATTTATTTAAGAAAAAACCTAGTTTATCATGAATTAAAGTCAATTAAAACAGGTACAATAACATCTCTGAAAAATCATCAGTGAGATTGTTACAATAATAATGTTCTGAAATTATAAATTACTATTGTAACATCCAAGTACGGTCCTTATATTATAAAGTCATATTTCTCTTTACTACAACTATAATGAATATTACAGAAAATCTTTAAGATATTAGAAAACTATTGAAGAACTTTCCTCTTTACTCAAGATCAGAATTTTTGTAATTTTCTTTCCCCTCTTTCTTATTGACATGACAAAGGGTGATTTTTTGGCAAAGGGTGAAAGGGAGTAGTCTATAAGCCTAGCAGGTTTAACTCTTGTTTGCTTGTAATGGGGACTTCAGGGTTTTAATTCCCGTTGGATGTACTGATAATGTTTCTTATACATCATTCCCCACTCTATCTGAACCCAGATTAGGGTACATTTTCTGAAACATATTGTCCTTATCACTAGTACATTGGTGTAGTTTGATGTAGATAGCCAAGACGAATAGTAAGACAGTGCAAATACACATAACTTTATATGTGCACAGAAATGTACGAGCAGAAAAGTTGCATCAAGACACTATTACTCAGCACTAAATATCCAACGTCAACGCTGTAAATTATACATCGTTAGAGAGGTAAAACCTTGTACTAAACTGGGCAAGTAAGCTCATTTGTATGTAAGTTTAGACTTTAACCAGACAGGTGATCAAAGTAAGGATGTACCCATTCTTCATTGGACTGAAACCAGACAGGTGATCAAAGTATAGATGTACCCATTCTTCATTGGACTGAAACCAGACAGGTGATCAAAGTAAGGATGTACCAATTCTTCATTGGACTGAAACCAAAATATATGTCTTCAAGAATTTTACATCCATTACTGTTTCCAGCCTGTAGCCTTGGTCAGTTTTTTATTCAGGCCATATATTTTCCGTTACCGGTTTGCTAAGCCTGTCGTAGCTTCATATGCCTTATACTCTAACTTAAGACTAGGAAAGGCACAACATCCAGTCCCAGGCCGTTAATGTGTCAATATGAACGGATAAACACCGTATTTCATCAATTATAACTTTTCAGCCATACCGGGATACGAACCAGAGACCCTTAGCTCAGTAGTCAAACACGCTACCGACTGAGCAAAGGTGTCGGATGTATGTCTTCAAGCATATTATTTTAAAATTTATAATTATGTTATTTAATCTTATATTTGCTAGCTAAGGAAACGCTTCAAGCCATACTGTATTTCTTATGAGAAGAAAACTTGCACCTTTGGTCGTGCGGACAAAGACTTAAATATTGTTTTTCCTGATATGCTTGGAACGAAAATATCGATGTTCGAATCTCAGCCAGGTGTACTAAGATATTTTGCCTTGCGGTTTTTCTATCCTCTATGCGTGTAAATGCGAGTACACTTAGTCTAATATTCTACCATATTCATCCCTATCTTATTAATGTAAATATTGATATAGTTCGAACTGCTGGTAAAACGGAGTGCAAGATTAAAATCTCTTTAATAAACAGTTTCAGGTCTATTATTGCTCGAGTTTATTTAATAATGGATTTATTATTATAACAAAATTTTTAAATATGCAAAATTTAGTCTCGTAATTAGTATGTTTTATTATGTTGCTATTATAAAGCTGCTATTATATTATTGGCTGACCTTGACGCATAAAAAGGTTTTTTGAAGTAGTTATTTGTCTATCAAAACATAATCGTACCCTAGTAAAATCGGCTTTCCTCTTAGGCTGGCCACACACCAAATGCAACATTTGACTCGCGACGATTTGTATCGAGGCAAAATATTGCATCACGTTGCATCACGTTGCATTTGGTGTAGATACGTCTGATACATTTTTAATTGCAACAAATTATAATTATTCAATTTCCATCATTTGTAAATGAGCCATCAAAGAGTTCGGTGCAGTATTTGGTTGGTTCTAAAAAAAAAAAAAAAGTTACTTTGTGCAGTTGGGTGACTATCATGGCTAACGTGGAAGCAGATGTATAAGTCATTCACGAGCTAAGTTTACCTGGATGACAGCTCGAAATGTTACTAGAAGTAATCCCTAATACATCACCACACCAACAGCTGACATCTATCACTTTGGATCACTGTAATGAAAACAGATGGTAATATATTAATGTAATAGTTAACCACAGTAATTTAGGCCAATATTATTTATATATTTATTTGAGGTCGGACACAAAGTTTATTTATCGTTTTATTCCCCTTAAAAATATTTTAACACCACTTTCACAAAAACTTCTAACGAACATAGCTTCAAAATGGCGATAGACGAATCTAAACCATATGATTGAACATAACGGTAAACAAGTTTTTTACAATGATGCAGACACACAGTTGATGAAAATATTTTATTCAATTAAATATTTCAAAATACGATAAAATAATCATATAATCATTCATTGTATGTAAAAAAATGACAACAATTTTCTCTTTTCCAAGTAAATACGATGCCTGTATTAAAAGGTATTGATTTGTGCACTATATTACACAAAATCAGTAACGTTCCAAAACGAAAAATAAATACTTTTAATTGTGTTTAAAATATTGTTTCGATTTGGATAAAAAGAAATTATCTAAAAAAATGAAATAGTATGAGAAAACTTAGGTTTACTTTATTTTAAATGTAATATATAACAGGTAATTAAAGATCTTTACATTTATAACAAAACTGTGATCTTTTACAAGTGTTGGCAACCCAAAACCTAAACATATGATTTTAGAACTGTCATCCAGGTAAAAACCTATCGTGAACGGAATATAGCCATTCTTTTATGACAATTCACACAGCTTTATAACGTGCAACCAGAAAAAAGAATATTGCGTCCATCCAATAAATAAATAAAATATCCATAAATAGCTTTATAGTGTAACTCAGTTTTTCAAAATAATTTAAAAAATAACATGGCCAAAAATCCACATGTTACTTGTTGCCTGGTGCATGCGCAGTTTAAAATGTATTTCATATTTTTTCGCGAGTCGTAAATGAAAGCAGCATTGCCTTTTGCGCGAGCAATATACGTCTTCATTGGATGTTATAGCAGTCGAGATGTCTGCAGCACGTTGCGACAAAATGTCTTGCCATGAAATAAAACGTTGCATTTGCTGTATACACGGGATGACACATAACGTTTCGGAACGTGGTAAACTAAACATCTCGAAACCATAACAACAAATATTTCAACTAATTTTTTTCAAATATAACATGATAATTCAAACGCATAATGAAACAAATATTTTAGTCAGTTCTAAGATGGTGGCGTGTAATGTTGGTGATATCAGTTCTGATGAACTGTTTGTTAGCTGTTATTTCCTGAGATTGGTTGGCTAGTGAGGAAAAATCATCAGTTAGGAAATACTGTGTTTACTTTATCAATAAAAAAAAAATAACTGAAAAAGGTTTTTTCTAAAAGTACATATAACAACTGAGAAAGCACCCTGACAAATTTTCTAGATTTAATCAAGTAATTTTAGAAAGTAAGAAAGCACAAAAAAAAACAAGAATGGTCATCACAGTTCCAAATTTTGAAGGAAACTAGCGTCACGTGGACACAATGTCGGGCTTTTACGTTTGCGTGGTGCAGTATTTTTCACAAGAAAATTGAAATAAACTGGAAGAAACATGGAAGTATGGAAGACAGTTGCTATGTTTCAACGAGTTTCACTGTGTGTAGTAGTGTGTCACTACTTTTGTTCCGCCTTGTGTCAACCAGTGTGTAGTGACTTATTTATTATTATTATTATTATTATTATTATTATTATTATTATTATTATTATTATTATTATTATTAGCACCACGTCTTACTACCCGTTCAGGTTATACGCACTTACGCTAATGTGTAATGGTAGGGTGATTGTGAGATGAAATGAAGGACCTACAGTTTAACGTGGAATCCGAACCACGGTGGAGGCCTGGCATTCCCCACATTCACAAGATATCTTGTCAGTGGTGAAGGAGGGGTTTGGAAATCAGATAAATCTGTGCCGGGACCGAGGATTGAACCCCGGCCGCCAGCATAGAAGTCTGACACCTTACCCCTATACCACCAGGTCACCTAGTGACTTATTTGAAAGCATGTAATCAAAAAGTAATGACATAAAAATGTTTCATCTCAACATGTTTTGAAACGTTTTGTATCATCCAGTGTGCGCCCGGACATAAAGGACTTATTTTCCTTGCACATGACAGACCTCGATGAAAACGTGGGATTGGTTTACCAATGATAAGGGTCGATATGAGCACAGTCTCGTGTGTTGGACTCACTAGTAAAGCAAAATTAAAATCTTTGACGTGCTTAAAACCTATTGAGAATTGACCTACAATCAGTTATAAAAATACGAAACAAATTATTTTACTTATATTTACTTTTGACAGGTTGTAATGTCTGTACAAAGCACAGAGAACAATATTTCATAGCTACATTACTTTTGAAAGGTTTATGGCTCAAACATATTCAATTAAGGGGAGTTGAACAAAATGGAGCTGTTCTCGCGTTTTGTGGCTTAACATGTTATCCGCTTTAGTATGTGCATTACACGAGCAATCAATTTTAATAAAATGAGACACAATGCCGTTTATTTTAATATACAGACTGCATTCACGAGTTTATAGCCTTAAACAAGTACAATATATGATATTGCAGTTATTCACACTGGCAGCATTATCATACTATTTTACATTGGTGCATAAACTTGTTTATCTCTCTTAAATAATGTATACACTACAGAGGTGTGGATGTCTCATAAGTATCTGATGCCGGAAAAAAATCTGTTTTTACTCTATAATAAATATATGTGTTTTTTTATAACTAATATGATTATAATTAGATTTTATTATAATCCATTTTCACCCATTGTAATTATAAAAATTAAATTATATAAAGTAAGTAACTTATTCTTTATGGCTGACCTCTAGCTTAGAGGGCACTCGTTCAGTCAAAGATCTAGATTCTGTTTATGATAGGTTTTTACCTGGATGATAGTTCAAAAGTCAGGTGTGTAAGTTTTGGGGTGCCAACACTAGTAAAAGATCACTGTTTTGTTATAAGTTTTTTAATTATATGTTATATTTTACATTTATAATAACGAAAACTTAAGTTTTCTCACACTATTTCATTACTTTTAATCATTTCTTTTTACCTAATCCGAAACAATATTTTAAACATAATTAGAATGACTCATTCTTTTTTTGGAATATGATATATGATGTGTAATATAATGGATTCATCAATACCTTTTAATACAGGCATTGTATTTTTTTGGTAAAGAGAAAATACTTGGCTTTTTTTTATGTATGATAAATTCTTTTATGATTATTTTAACGTAATTTAAAATATTAAACTGAATAAAATATATTTATCCCCTGCGTGGGTGAATTATTGTAAAGAACTTGTTTCCATTATGTTCAATAATATTATTTAAATTCTTCGGCCACCATTTTGAAGCTATATTCGTTAGTTATTTTGTGAAAGTACTGCGAATAATATTTTTTTAAAGTGGAATAAAACGATACATAGGCTTTGTGGCCGACCTCAAATAAATATATAAATAATATTTGCCTAAACTACTGTGGTTAACTATCACATTCATACATTACCAGATGTTTCCGTTACAGTTATCCAAACTGACAGATGTCAGCTGTTGAAGTTAGGATACATTAGGAACTATTTCTAGTAAATTTTGTATTTGTCATCAAAGTAAACAAAGGTAGTGAATGTACTATAGGTATGTATTTATTCTTTGCGAGCTATACTTTATAAAATAAATTCATCTCTATAAAGGCATCATAAAATCGTGTTGATATATTTTTTTCTTGCTTATTTCCACTTCTAACTCACTATCTGTTTGGAATAACCGCATATCTACACTAATGGGATAGCTTCAGAATTTATAAGAGTACCAGAATTTAAATAGAAGGAAAAGTTAAAAAAGAAAAATACCTAATTCGAGCTGGAATTTTAGCCACAAGCTTCTCGGAAAACAACTACCAGTCAAGGCAAGATGCTTTTTATTGCGCACCGTCAGTACAGTACGTCCATTGGCTCAAATAAATGGTAAATTGTTGTAGAATAAACAGATGCATCGTGCTTGTCTACGTTTAATATCAGCATGATAGTATTAATTTAGAAAAGTTCTCTTTCTTACTTTCTTGTCTCATGAGAAAGTATTGCAATCTTTAACTTTTTTACCTCTAGATTATGATGATCGTTTACCTTTTATATGTACAAAAAAAAGCTGGATTTTACAATTCTATATGTATCCCCATGTCTGTCTCTCTGTCTGTCTGTCTGCCTGTCTGTCCTTGGCCACAGATATAATCTGGTTTTATGGAATTTATTCACACTTATATTTAAATCTTAAATGGCTATAACTCAGGATTTTTGTTTTATATAGCTCGACCCTAACCCTTCAGTTAAAGGCATATTACTTATGAGCGATTTTTTAAATTCAAGTTTCTTAAATAGCTTCAACTTTTTTATTTTAAATATTCTTACCTCCCAAATAATAATGTATACTTGGTTTTTTGGTGAAATTTTTTAAGAATAGTTTCCTATGAGTGATTTTTGGGAATAAAAATTATTAAAATATTGAACAGTTTAATTTAATATATATATATATTAAATAAAGCTATATATCTATATGTATATTAAAAGAGTTTTATGAAAAGTGTTTACCATAATTAACAACATTTTATGTGTGTTTTTATAAGGAAAACTTATTAAATTGGTAGTTTAGTGAAGACACATTTTTTAAAAGATATATTACGCACTTAGAAAAAGTGTGTGCGATTTGGTCATTTTACCATATTTTTTATATTTCACCTTGAAAATATGTTTTGGGAAACATTACGTATCTTAAGTGTAGCTTTTAAAAGCCCATCTCTCAATCAATTAACCAGAATATTGTATACAAGATTACGTTATAACCCGAAATCACATTGAACTGCATTTTTTGTATTCATTCTTCACTTTATAATAGCGAAATTAATATTAGATAAAAGTTTTTTTCATTTTAAAATAATTTTTCTCAATATGTTGTATACTTTTAAATGTGTCCAATGATCTCAGATTAACTGTTTTCAACAGAAAACCACACTATAATTCAAAAAATAATGGTTCTAGCTAATTACCTACCAAGGCCAGACGTAATTCGTGGAATGACGTGGACTTTTAATTATCTCATTCTGTACATTATGATTCATTCATTATATACCATTCGATGATATAATAACAAAGAGCGGTATTCTGTTGTGTAAATATTGAAACTCCAAGTGAAAGACTCCCGAGGGCTCTTTGATATAGTCCTGTCTGCCTCCTGATTGATACGAACCCCAATATTACTACGTTCGTAGAAGGAACTTGTTGAATGTATTAAATCCCTCTCCCACCCAGGGGTGGATCGAACCACCGGGAGATATCTCAGGTGGGCCGGTTTGATTTTGGCTGCAACAGCCACTTTAAACTAAAATAAAACTAATCATCCAATTATAAATAATTGCTTTTCTTAAATTTTAATCAAACGTACCAGTCTGATTTAAGCCTAAGGATGCCCATAATAGATAATTTGTGAATGTATTCGATGCCATTAAATGATGTTGTTAATAAACAATATATCCTAAGCCAAACGTAAACGCCTTTGTTTATTGAATACTGACAGTTACTATCTTTTTAATCCATACAAATGGCTGATGGAGGATCGTTTTAGAAACTTAAACATACCAACAATTCAAAAGTTTTTTTTTTTCTAATGTATGTAGAGAGTATAATCTGATGTTTTAAGGGAATAGTGACGTAATCATTTGTAATGTAACTAAAGTGGCCTTGGGATTAAATTTACTAATAATACAAATATATATACTTACGTTCAACATTTTAACTTAAACTAATAATAATAATAATAATAATGGCGTGTCTGGGTTACATCAATTTGTAGCCGAGTTTGCGGAAAGATTAGCCAGTACTAATGTACTGTTGCTCAGGAGACGCCCGAATGTAATAATCGTACTGTCTTTCTGTGGAGGCTCTTTCCATGTCCAGATTAGATGAGGGGATGATTATAGTGAATATGAAGGGGTGGAGACAATTAATAACTTAAACCTTACTTTAGTCTAACTAACCAAAATCTGGGGATCATGGGAATTATTTTTCTTTCGAGAAAATAATCCCCCAGTACCAGCCGAGAATCGAATCCTGGAGCTATATCAGCAGCTAGGTGCCCAGACCACTATATCAGGAGGTAAGTTTTAACTTACAATGCAACATGAGTTCAGTGGTATTTATTAATGTATGTTAAGGTGGGGTGCTATTGAGCGCGAGTTTAGTGCATTAATTTTGAAATTTTTATAGAATAAAACATTTTTTGGCCAAAATAAATAAAATATTTCTTCTATAGAAACAGATAGTATAGTTTTTTGCCCATGATAATCTCAACAGTTCTTGGATATCTGTTATGAGCATAGTGGCATTTGATGACAAACTTTTTAAATAAAGAGAAAATGTCACAAAATTCCAGAACACCTTGACAGATATTCAAGAACAGCTGTTGAGATTATATGCAGAAAACTATACTCTATGTTTATATAAAATAAATATTTGATTTATTTTGGCAAAAAAAATAAATGTTAATGCTATAAAAGCTTAAAATACTGCCCTAAATTAACGCTCAATAGCACCTCACCTTAAGGAACGATCATGATAATCTTAGTCCCGGACCGCTTGGAGCCTTACAGTCCACCACCCTCGTTTCCATCCCTCAGGTGTTTCTCATTAGTAGAGAACAATCCTTCCGCGTCAGTGTGATTCTGCCTTGGACCATGTAACCCCTCCCTACTCATATCTCACTCCCCCTTCCCTTCCCCTACATACACGCTTAACCCCCATGAATCAGCATTACTCTGGCCACAGCAACGTGTTTCTGGTCTCGGGGTATTTGTACCAATCACGGCAACTACCTGAGAATGTGTATCAATCACGCCTGGATATTTTGGAAAAGGGGGAGAGGGGTGTAGGGGAGCTGTACACGGTTATATTGGCTCCTATTTCCACATTCAATTTAAATACTTATTTGCGTTCTTGCGGATAGTAGACAAAATCCTATTAATAGGGGAAATAATAGTTTAATTTGTTACCCGCATTGGTGAGCATGCGGAATGAATGTCTGGTTCTGGTTCATCTAGCCTGGTTTGCTAGCCGTGGAAAAGTTGGTGTTCGAATCCTTTAGGGATATTTTCCCTAGATGGTTTCATACTTTCTCTCCACACTAATTAAGGTGCATTTGTTCTAAATTATACCTTACTCATCCATTCATCCCTTACAAGTATATATATAGACTTATACATATATAGATCTATATATCTCCTTTTCTTCTTCTAAGATCAACAAGTTGAAGGTGGGTTTAACTCAGCTCTTCGGCTGGTTAGTGCTGCCTGCACCATCTGGTGGAAATCTTATGTACTAGTTGATTTCAGGAAGTGTGGTGGCTTCCCGTCATCTTTCCCACCGAATTTCCATGAGCGAGCTCAAAAGAGACTACCAATATTGCCTGAAATGTATTCTCAGCACCTTCCAGGTTTCTTTTACATGCCATAATCGACATGGAATCGACAAGTTTACGTTCCCTCCAAAAGAAGTTTTGCTTCGAACTTTTTTCGCCCAAGAAAAATCCGACGACCTTGGCTGGGTTTGAACCAACGAACCTAGGGTCTTGAAGTGAGCACCCTACCCCAAGACCAACAAAGTTGAGTATATATATATGTATGCATATATAAAGTGAGTAACATTAATTTATTTTACCCATGTCACACTTCATTTTTGGGTTGTGTGTGTATATAT
>CABFVZ010000473.1:0-21504 GCA_902151445.1 Timema monikensis | reverse complement strand
TATATATATATATATATATATACACACACACACAACCCATGTATGTATATATATATATATATATATATATACACACACACAACCCAAAAAGGAAGTGTGACATGGGGAAAATAAATTAATGTTACTCACTTTTTTTTACGCTTTAGAAATATAAATTACTTCAATAAAGTAAATCTAAACACATACATAATGAGAAAGGTAAATCTAACGATGAGTGAGTGGACAACTTCTTATGGAATAATGAATCACTCAGTTGGAACTGAACCGTTTCTTTCCGAGGGATAGTATTTGCCGATTATTACCCTAGTCAAATAGGCCACGGTTCAATCACACAGATAACACCCAGCTTAGGTAGTTTATAAAGTTCCAACAAGGCACCAAGTAGGGCTGCGGTTTTCTACATCCTCCATTAATAAACATTGGAATTGAAAGTAATTAAACCGTTTTACTATATTATAAGAAATACAAAGAAATTGAGAAATATTTATTTTAAGAATAAAAAACTTAAGCTGAACTAAATTTCAATGTTGTCAAGTAAAGAATGCAGAAATGCAGAATCTATGTGATTTATGGTTAAACGTGTGAGCTTGAATTTAATGTTAAAATTAATCGGTTGAAAGACGGGCTCTTAAAAATGAGCTTTTCAGTGAGTACTGATGTATTTCTTTACAACTAGACCTTCTCACCTTATATCCTTGATTTGATAAGTTCAAGTTGGGGACATTCCTTGTGAACAGCAAGACGCACGACCCTAAAATTGTTGTGTGGTCTAAATCGTTAGACTCACATTGCAATAGATCATCGTTGACGGATAGTTCTAACGGGGCTGGTTTTCCACGTTACGCCAAATTGTTTTATCTTGTTTTTTTTAATTTACTCTTCAGGAAAGTAATCGTTATTTACTCAAAATCCACCTTCCTAATTTTATGTGCATTTCACTGGTATAAGATTCGTAAAACTAGGAAACTAATTATTATAAATATTATATTATTATTATTATTAGTAGTAGTAGAAGAAGAAGAAGTAGTACCGCGTATTAATACCCGTTCGGGTTATACGCACTTACGCTAATATGTTATGACAGAGTGATTGTGAGAAAAAATGGAGGACTTACAGTTTAACTAGGAATCCAAACCACGGTGGAGGCCTGACATTCCACACATTCACCAGTCGTGATTAATACACGTCTTGTCAGAGGTGAAGGAAGGGTTTGGCAAGCAGATAAATCTGTGCCTGGACTGAGGATTGAACCCCGGACCTCCATCATAGAAGTCTGACACCCTACACCTACACCACTAGGTCACCAGGAAACTAATTTAAAGCCTGTGTAAACAGGAGGAGGAATATGAATATAGAGTGAATACACCGGTATTTGCGAACAAATAAAATAATCCCATTAACGAAATCAATCCCAGCTTAATTAGAATATGGACCTCCTTGACATCGCTAATGCATGCTAGTATACCGATGCCTTAACTAAACCAGTGGTTTCATCCAAAGGGACAGATGCACAAACTAGGGGAGTGTTACAGACCAAACCCTATACAAAAATGTTTGATAATTTCTACTTTGATTTTTCTGGCGTTGTCAATACATTGCACATTTTAATAGACCAGCTGGGTATGGCGTGAGCAAGATTTAATTTAGAGGAAACGTAGCGACAATCGAGTGAAGGTAATGTGAGAAAACATCTAGGAAAATCCATCCCATGTGCATCAGGCTGGAATCTAAACACTGACCTCACAGACACAAGCAATCTAGACCAGAAGAGCCTCAAGTTTGATCCTCGTGACCGCTGATGGAGATCTATACTAGATTTTTTTTATGCTATGTACAATTTAAAATCATTAATGTGTATATTGAAAATATTTACAAACACAAACATATTTTCTCGGGTGTTTTTGTGGTTCATCGAAGTGCTCGAAACAGTATTTATAAAAATTAAGTAAATTTAAAAATTCCCACACTCAAATAGTTTGGGAGGTATTATAAAGAAAAATAATTTACGCATCAGATCGAAACCCTTAAAGTCATTTTGCCAAAATATTGAGAGAAGCCATCTTGTTTGGAATATTTAGAAATGTTTAGAAATGAAATTTAATAAAAATCATTAGGGCCGATTTTGAGAAAATCGACTTTTTTCTATTTTTGCCCTTCAGTAAACTACCCTTAATTTTAGGGTTAGATATCCAATTACAAAACTCCTTGGGGCAACCCTATGAAAACCCTAGATACCAAGACTTAGCCTAATCGGTAAAATAAATTAGGCTCTAGTTGGAGGTACAGACAGACAGATAAACAGACGGAAAGTCAAAAACAACTTTTTTGAATTCGGGGGGTCATGAAAGGTCAAGATTCATCAAAACCTTGAGTTAGATTTTGTTGATGATCACAATAATTTCTCTGCCTGCAAGATAGATAAAGTATAAATGACAAGTATACTCTCTTTTCCTAGTAAATACGACGCCTGTATTAAAATATATTAATATATGCACTATATTACACATAGTCAATAAAGTTTCAAAACTAAGATTAATTACTTTTAGTTATGTTTAAAATATTGTTTCAGGTTGGATAAAAATATATTATTAAAAGTAATGAAATAGTATGAGAAAACTTAAGTTTAATTTATTTTAAATGTAAGATATAACAGTTAATCAAAAAACTTAACATCCATAGCAAAAAAATGATCTTTTACGAGTGTTGGAGCGACCCAAAACCTAAAGATATAATTTTTGAACTTTCAATATCGTGAACAGACTCAAAACTTCCTCTAAATAATAAAAATAATAATAATAATAATAGCACCGCGTCTTACTACCCGTTCGGGTTATACGCTTTAAGTACTAATTACGCCAATGGATTAGGAATTTGGAAGGTTGAATTAGAGGAAGTGAACCCGAATTTGCGTGGAGGGAGAGTGGAAAACCATTTAGGAAAAACCACCCTCAGTTCACCCAACCGAGATTTGAACCTCGATCTCCCCGTCCTCAGCAGTCGAGCTCAACACGTCTAGCACATTAGCCAACTACGCCACCGAGGCGGGTAAAACTTCCTCTAAATTGAACCTTCACAACCTTTAACACATTAGAGTAACTAGTACATAGGCGTATAACTTTGAATGGGTAGCAAGCCGCGGTGCTAAAAACAAGCAAAATAAAACCATTCTTTTGGATTTAATTTATTTTAGATGAAGATTATAGAATATAAATAACTTTAATTATGTACCAACAAATTTGAGAGTGCAAAATTGAAGAGAAATTATATCTGGGGATAAGCAAACAAAAAAAAGTTTAGTACCACTGACCTATACTTGTGATTTACTCCCTCCAACCACATAAGCCACTCGTCCCAACAGTCTTTCGCCGTGTGGAGTTCGTTTGCTCTTTTACCTCATGGTGTGTCTGATTTAAAACACTCAAACAGCGTTAAAATAAGCGAATGAGGAATAGAAGGGGGCGCGTTGTAAGCGAGTTTATTCGCGCACTTGTTTACCGGAGTAGGTAACCCATCAAACCACTGTTTACCTCCAGGATTTGACCACGATGGCCGACAAAACACAAAGATATGGACTGGCGATGTGTTTAAGTGATCAGAATGTTTGGAGGTTAGCTTAATCTACTGTGTCAATGTTTACCCGGCTGAAAGTTTAGGTAACTAGCTCTACACTCCCCTTACTCTCCCCTCCATCTAGGCCTATAGCAGAACGAAGGGTATCGCAACAAACTGATGTTCACTCGATGCTACGGTAGGGTTCAATCGATAATGGGAAGGTGAGGTCATATTGTAACGACTAACGCGTTGATCCTGCGGTATGTTTGTGCTTTCCACTAAAATCTCTGTCGGTTTGGTTAAGCTTCTCTTTGTGGTTCGTCAAATTAGGAGCTAGGAAGGGGGGGGGGGGTAGGATGGGGAGGTATTAAAAACAATTAAATTAGTTTTTGAAAGCACCCATAATTGTTGCTTCGGTTATTATGTTCTTTTTTTTTTAGCATTTAGCATAGCATTTAGTATTATTTCAATTAAACTAGGATTTAAATTAAGATATGGTATTTTTATTATTATTAGCAGCGCGTCTTACTAACCGTTCGGGTTATACGTATGGTATTTATAGAAGTATAAAATATACATATGGAATGATTTATTCTTTGGTTTCTTAAAACAATATTTAATTATTTGTTGCAATGATTAGATTGTTACGAAACGCGCACTTAATATACCAAAATAAATATTTTATTGGGCAATAGTAATATTTCAGCTTTCTAATTGGAATTACATTTTAAGATTTTTCAACAAGCTGTATTTTTTTAATTTTAGAAATTTATATTTTGTTTATGTGTTTATCATGGTACTCTTAGAAGTTACTTGAAAGTGATGCTAAACTTGCCAGGACTATGATGTTGTGAATACGTGCTCATTAGTGCTGTACTGATGATGAGATTACTTTCTTTCCAGTACTGATGATGAGAATACACAATAACTTTTTTTTGCACATCACCTAATACCCTTTCAAGTTACACGCATTTTAACTAATTGATATAATGGGATAATGAATAGGAAGTTTGAAATTGTAAGAAATTCTATCTCATTTAAATGGAGGGAGAGTGTAGATTGAAATTGTAAGAAATTCTATCTCATTTAAATGGAGGGAGAGTGTAGATTGAAGGAAAAACACCCTCAGCTCACCTGACCAGGATTCAAACCCTGATCTCCGATGAAACCAAAAATTCTCAATAAAAATACTCGTTTTCCAATAAGCTAATGAAACAATTGCCAGATATATATTTTTAACAAAATTGCTACTGTGATATTTAAAAAAACTAGTGTGCTCAAACTTCAGCTTAGTAAACTATCCTCAAAATATTTTAACTCAAAAAAACTAATATACAGTTATTTATCTTTTATAACTAGCTAGCTTCCCAGATATTTAGTTATTATATTATTATTATTATTATTATTATTATTATATATACTTAGTACCGCCTCTTAACAGCCGTTCGGATTATACGCTTAAGTACTAGTTACTCTATTGTGTTATGAATGGGGAAGGTTTAATTAGAGGAAGTGAACCCACATTTGCGTGTAGGGAGAGTGGAAAACCATTTAGGAAAAACCTCCCCAGTTTACCCGAGCGATATTCGAACCTCTATCTCCCCATCCTTGGCAGTGTAGTACAACATGAAACTAGCGCGTTAGCCAGCTACGCCACCGAGGTGGATGATATCTAGTTTAGACAAAAATATATACTTATATTTTTCAAAACTAGGTCATTACTAAACTACCCTTATATATTAAAAGATAAAATGAAAATTTGAACCTAGAAATTAAATTTCAACGATAATCACAATACAAATCCATCTGTTAGTCCCAGGTACAGACAGACAGAAAGAGAAAGAGACAAACATAATAAGTGAATACCACTATTTAAGTTATGGGATACACAAAACGTTAATATAACATAATTTCAAAGTTGAAAACTAGCAATCTTAAAGCCTTTGTTTGAGAAAGTGAAAATAGTATTATGCATTAGTGTATTTAATTTAATATTTACGTTTATGATCAGGCTAAGAAACACTATGGTTTATACTCATTTGTTATATTGTCAGGTGTAATGTTAAAAACTACATATTAATATAATATGTATCTATAAATCCTTATTGTACCTTTTCAAATCAAATTATTGGGCACTTGTCCTAATGTGAAATTACCTTACTTATCAATCTCTGAAGTAAATATTTATAGCTTCGATTGTATTTTGTTCGATTCTGATTCTATTAAATGTATTTGTATAAGGATTTACGACAGTAAAACTTATAAATCAAACAAAAATACGTCAAGGAATCTAGAAAATAATCTTTCATTGTGTTACACCCACTCTACTTCCTTTTACTTACGACCACAAATAATATAAAAGGGAGTGCTGGTAATCTAAGGGACATAAAAAAAGGTAAAACATTTGCAAGATATAAAAAATAATAATATGATAGGTTTATTCAAATAACAACAGAGCAGAATACTTAAATGGTCTCAAAAATCAAACTGAGGTATGTTGAAAATCAAAATTAAATAATAACTTTATGCACTTTCGTGCAGTTAAATTGAAAGGATGTTAAAAGACACGTAACCTATCCTACAATCAAATGGGTCAGTCTAGAAGAGACAGTGCGACCCATAATGTTGATTATAGTACAAACAATTATTGCAAATAATATCCATCAGGTAATTATATAATGACAAAATAAGAGCCTTGTGGGCATCTTTAAAATGTTACCTAAGTGTCTGATTCACTCCAGTGAATACAGACTTCAAAACGTTGATATAAATATTAAATATCTCTCAGATATTTTAAATGACACGAGAGTTTGGCTAACAGACTTTAGTCAAACTCTCGCGGGACTATCGAATCTCGACAACAAAATTGGAAACGTCAACAAGAACTCTAGTTGTTAGTAATAAAGATAATACAATACTTGGAGCAAAGCATAGCAAAATATTTGGAAAATTTATTAATGTCAATTCGTCTCATAATATATTAATTTTATCTATCAGAATAAGTTACGTTACTTTAATCAATACTTCAAAATGCAATATACAAAATAATCACTACCCTTTAAATGCAAATAAAATTACTATTAAGCACAATTTTAAAACAATTTACATTCAACACGTTCAACACAAAATCAATTAATAATTGTGGTTATCTAAAAAGTCTAAGTATCGTGACAGACCCTAGCGCCCAAGTGGCGACAGAAAATAAAGAGAGTTTCATTTCTAAATATATGTTCAAGTAAAAAAAAAAAAAAAAATTGAGAATAGAATAATTACGACGCCTAATCTGGCTAACCCTAAAAGTTAAATTTAGATTAGAGTCCAAAATATAAACCGTCATAGATTATGTCCGTAGAATATAATGCATGAATGTTTATCCTGACATTGTCCAAGTCCAGGAGAGCACTCCTCTTTGAAGCGTTGAAATCGAATATTCTATTATTATTATTAGCACCGCGTCTTACTAGCCATTCGGGTTATACGCACTTACGCTAATGTGTAATGATAGGGTGATTGTGAGATGATCTACAGTTTAACGTGGAATCCGAACCACGGTGGAGGCCTGGCATTCCCCACATTCACAAGATGTGAATAATACACGTCTTGTCAGAGGGGAGGGAAGGGTTTGGTAATCAGATAAATATGTGCCGGGACCGAGGATTGAACCCCGGCCGCCAGCACAGAAGTCCGACACCTTACCGCTAGACCACCAGGTCACCAAATCGAATATTCATTTTAGTATACACAAATATCACTCTTTATAGGGTTTCGTTGCTAGGGACGCAAGGTGGGAGAACAGAACACTCGGCCGGTGACGTCAATTCGACCTTCTAGAAGCTTTAGACCATCACATAGACCACTTGTTGTCAGAGCTCCATCTGACTTCCAAACGATATGTCTTCAATCCCCTGATGTTGTGGATTTAATTCACGTCCCTCCCATCAAATGGTATAGGTAAGCAGTCTACCTCTAGTCAATGCAATTCCTGGCCGACCCACTTCAATGTATGGCTGATCAAGTTGGTGTGGACGTCAGCTGTTGGGACATCATAGCTCGCTCGGTCCACTCCCCCAACTAGGATTCCACGTGTGCTGGCCCATATTATTATTATTATTATTATTATTATTATTATTATTATTATTATTATTATTAGCACCGCGTCTTACTACCCGTTCGGGTTATACGCACTTACAGTAATGTGTAATGGTAGGGTGATTGTGAGATGAAATGGAGGACCTACAGTTTAACGTGGAATCCGAACCACGGTGGAGGCCTGGCATTCCCCACAATCACAAGGCCGGCCCGTATTGGTGGTTGCTCTATCCAGAAGATACAATCGGTAAGTACATGCACAGTTTTATTTTGTATAGAGTTTATTTTTGTTTTATATTCTTGTTTTATTTTGTTCAGAATTGTTAATGATATAGAACGAAACTACGATAACTAAAATAGAGAATAGTACTACTGTAGGAAGATAATTAGTCTCGATACTATTTGGAGTGGGTAGTATGACTCAAATAGAGAGTTGTGCGTGAAGGTTAACATGGGGGCGGTTCCTTTTATAACTCAATGTTACAATTGCATCCGTTTCAATATAAAAATAAGAGCCAATAAATATCCAATTTTGATAATAGATCAACAACTATAGCAATTATAGTACTATTAAAAATAGAATTATTTTATTTTAAATACATTCATTAAAACCAATAGTTTCTACGCAAATTTATATATTTGCTTATAGCGCGGAAACTATTGGTTTTGTAAAAATAAACTTCAAATAAAAGATATTTATTTTTAATAGTATTACAACTTTACAGTGATAAGCTAGTTTCTATCACAAATAGTTGTTGATATATTATCAAAATTGAATATTTATGCTTGTGTGAAGTACTCGTTAAGTTATTTGCATGGCAAAATGAGAATTACAATTTTGTAAGACACGAATTTTTATCAAAATCATTGGAGTGGATTTCAAGTAAGCCGAATTTTTTTTTCCTCTTCATTAAACTGTTTTTTGTTTTAGGGCTGGATATTTATCTCCAAAAACCCCTCGGGGCGACCTTATAAAATCCCTAAATACCAAGCTTTATATATATAATGTATTTTATGGAGGTCTATCAAATGTGATATTAATTGTAATGTTTTTTAATCAATAGAGATGTTAATCTTTTCTTAATGTTTCTGTAACATTTTATATTATTTCATGTATGGTCTTTTATGTAGTGTTTCTGTAACACTGTATATTATCGGTGCACCGTATCATTCATGACTTAAAAAGTTTATCGTCCATTACCACTAAGCTCATAGTTTGATGATATAAAATAAATTCCGTATAGGAAAATTTTCTAGAAATGTTATCAGAACTATTCTTATGGAGATCTTTATCTCAACTGCCTGGTCATACTTAAATGCAATAGCACTGAGTTACTCTGCCAGTAATCAATGTATTTCAATATATTCACGTCGGTAATGACGATCAATCATCCCCTAGTGCTTAGTGGAACTTCAGCTAAAGCAAACTTCACATGAACACGTTTCCTCTTTGGGAAATATAGTTGTATTGGATTAATATTTGTTGTAGATTGACACATTATATTTTATCTTCTGTGTACTGGGTTGGTTTTAATCGTTCAGCATTTTCCTTGCCTGCTAACTCAGTTAAAGACGTTCTCATTAATCATTTCTGTCACCCTTTGACCAGAGTAGATGAAACCTTAGTAGGAGTGAGATTCGAGGGATTTGGAGATCACTGAAAGTGAGATTCCAAAATGTAATAGTTTCATGTGTGTTAAAATGCCTTAAAGCTCATTACGACCACTATTTTCTTTGGTTTATATTTAAACTATTACTTTCAAAAGAACGGATAAATAAAGTGGCAGGAATAAGGAGGGTAATTTTGAAGGAAATGTTCCCACATTAGCGTAGTGAGAGAATAGTCAAACACCCCATTTCATTCTGCTGGTATTCAAATCTCAACCTCGTGCAAATTCGAGTAAAACATCAGAAACTACGGGGCCCTTAAAGCTGGTAATAGTCGTGATTGCAGAGTTGTAGGGAAATTGTTTTTTTAATAGAAATGAAAAATATGTACACCCTCACAACAGACAGAAAAGTAATATTTTGGGGACGCTCCTGTACTACCAATGTATAATTTAATAAAACTACAACCAGTACAGCCATGCTTCCAAAACAGTGCAATAACTGAGAATAAATAGACGGTGGTACTCGGAAGGGCTTGAAGCTACCCCTCATACCTCTGAGGACATACCGACGTGCCAAGAAACAGCCAGGGACCGACGAGCGAATCTTGTTTATTAAATTCCACGAACAATAGAATTCCTCTGCTCTCTAGCGGCGAATAGACAAGTAGAGAGCGGAAAGATGTCTTGTCTAGTTTCATAATAGCCCCAGATGTAAAGGTATATTAGAAAACTATCGCATACCTTAGCATACAAATTGGGCTAACATTTGGATATTTTAATAGTAAGGGGTTCTTGAATCTTATCCATTTGTAAGCAGTATTTTTGTGTGTGTTTACTTTAACATATTGAGAAAATATTGAAATTTTGAACATTTTCAATCTTAAGAAACCCCCGAAGAAAAAAAAAGTAGGTGTTAAAATTCTGTCTGTCTGCCTCTTACTGGGACTACAGAGGAACGGTTTGATGGATTTGGATCGAATTTGATATTTATATGCTATAGGATCATGCCTCGTGAATTTTTTTTTAACATTAATCTATCCCTCAAATTAAGGGTAGTTTATTAGTAATTGATTTGTGACTACAGTATTTAAAAAAATGTCTTTACTGATTTTTATTAATAGATATGTGTGGAGTTTTTGACACGGCAAATTACGTTGTATACTTATTTTTTTAGAGGTGAATTTGTTTGAGGGTAATTAATTTAAGGTGACTAGTTTTTGAAAACTTGAAAGATTTTGAAAGTAGTTTAAATGATTAAGCTCAAAATGGTTATCTGACAGTTGTTTTACCTAATAAATAAAAAATTTGCTATTTTTTCTAAAGAAAGATCATTTGATAGTAGTTAAATGATGCTTTATTTTTGAAAGTGTTGTCAAAGTCTATGATATACCATGTGAGGAAGTATGTTGCCTACGATTGAGTCGTACCATTTATTTTAAAATGTGACCTTTGCCAAGGTTGACCAAACTTGCTAAGCAATTACTGAGTTGTTACCGCATAATTATTCACCAAAATAACCTGAAGATTGTATCTGTGGCCTCTTTAGTTTAGGCTTGTTCTTATAGTTCCGACGTATTGAGAAATTTGTGTGTTATACTATAATTTTTAAGTCAAATGTTTTAGGACAAAAGCATATGGTGTAGTGTAGTTGGTTGCTAAGGTAAGCAGAACTTATTAAAACTGTTTCTGTGATATGTTTTCGACCACTTGGTCCCCATTTTACCAATAGAGATCAATATAGGTACTAGTAGTTCTTTCATTTTAGAAGAATTTTCTTTTTATATATTGTATTTTTTAATGCGGTGAAAAGGTTTCATTTGACTCGAATCTACAATCATTTTAGGTGAAATACAGGACAAACTCCCATAGATGCAACAACGCATTATCCAAGCTGTATACTCCATTCTCACTGAAAGGTAGCAATACTACCTTGTCGGTCTGCACTATGATCCTATCTTATAAGCTGTGCCATAGTAGAACCATGAAAGGTAAACTAACTACCTTTTTTGGTTTTATGGTACCTACCTAAAGACATATTCTTTAGATGGGCGTGTAAGTAACGCAAGAAAATGGCAGTATTTTTGCAGTTTTTATATCAAAACATTTTTGGTGAAAAAAATTCAAATAATTTTACAATATAATCATGTAATCTAATTGTCTTCACATGGTGATCTCAACAGTTTTTGAATATCTATCAAGGGTGTCCTGGAATTTAATAAAAAAAAATTCTCTTCATTTAAAAAGTTTCTCGTCCAATACTAATAAATGCTCATGGCAGATCTTCAACAACTGTGGATATAGCCATGTGACGCAAATTAAATTCTATGCTTATATTGTATAAATATCGTATTTATTTTGAGCAAAAAAAAGTTTTGCTATAAAAAACTGCAAAAAATACTTACCTTTTCTCACGTTCTCTTCATATCCTTTTTATTCTCTCTCAAGTGGAATATTTATATAATCTCAACTCTTACTTTAAAACAACAAATATTTTCTAAATGGCAGAAATGTTGGCGTCAGAAACAAATGTGCTCAAACTTTAGTGAAGTACATTATCATTATCCTGTTTATTATTATTATTATTATTATTTATTAGCTGCGAATGTACATCTAGTGATCTCTCATAGCATTTCCATATAAGGACTATAAGATGTAGCATATTTCTTAAAATTTGAAATGGAATTACATTTTATTGAAACAATATGTATAAGAAAAAGCTGATAGTGTGTATGTGTATGTTCATCCAATTTCCTCTTCTATGAATGAAATTGGTGTACGTACATAATTCCCAAGAAGTCTTGATTACTATCTACACTACTGTTTTAACATTGCGTCAACATTTTGGTTTCATAAGTAAAATTGGCTCAGAAATTTAATTATGTGTTTTTGCTGTAGTGAATGTTAGAGACTGTAATAATGAGATTAAAGTTTTAACACAAAACAAAGAAACACTTGTTGCGTTATCTCGTTTAAAATAAAAGTCTTGAAAACGATGTGATTGTTTCTTTAGTACACGGTAATCTAGTAAGCTAGTTTTTTTTTGTTCATGGAAACTTTTCTATTTGTCCGGGCTACACACGTATTTACATTTAAGGGGTAGAAGTAATAAAGTAGAGTCTTAGAAGGAATCCATCCCCATTTATATAGAGGGAGATTGCAAAACTACGTAGGAATAAACATCCTTAGCACACCCGGTCATGATTCAAACCCCGACCTCCTAATCATTTGAAAACCAAACTTTAGAATTTCTACTTGAAATATTCTAGATAAGTAATCGTTTAATGTTGGTGTTTTTTTTTAAATAGTATATATTATGTGTAATTAAATTAGCTGAGATTTCGTGGTTTAATCATTCTCTATTTAACTGCAATAATAATAAGGATTGGTGTTATTGATGTCATTGAAATAAATGTCAAAATAATAATATTATGAATATGTTTACAATTAAACCTGGCAACGTTTTGTTCTCCTTCACAAATATACAGAAAAAAATAATCATCCAAAACAGTATTTTATTAAATTTAGAAAATTATTCCAAATTTTAAATTTCCAGATTCGAGGTGCACATGATTGTAAACCGGAGCTAATAATTTTAAAATCTCAGACCATTCCGTGCAACATATATTGCCATTACCATTCTCATGACAGATAGATACACAAACAAAATCTTCATTTTATTAATCTAGATTCATTATTTATTTAACTATTTCAAAATTATCTGACTCAACGACTTTACACCTTGACAAACTGTGCCTGGGTTTAACTGCTCTGATCTATACTATAATATTATAAAGAGGAAAGATTTGATTTTTAGGTTTTTGGTTTTTTTGTTTGTAATGGATAAACTCAAATACAACTGGACCGATTTAAAAAATTATTTCATCAATATAAAGCTACATTATCAGCGAGTAACATAGGATATATTTTATTTTGAAACTTTAATTTATTCCTCATAAAAATGTCGATAGTATATTATATAGTCGATGGAAAAAAAAAGTTGTTGAAGGGAAAGTGGAGTGGGTGAAGGGGGCGGTAGGTAGGGGTGAGGAAAGAAAAATGAGATGAAAATAGGAGGGAGGATAAAAAGAGGGAGGGGGCTATACAGTGATGTTAGGACTGTATTTTTTTTTTAAAAAAGTAAGAAAATGTTTGGTTTTCGACATGATGGATGATTTGAAGCTTTGTTTTACAGGATTCTTTACAAAAAAAATTTACAGGTAAGGGGGTTAGTCATAAATAAATGGACAGCATACAGAACACACTTTCTCGCTACTTAACCTAGAAATGGAGAGATGTACTTATTACTCGTAAGATATTTGAAACGAAGTAAAATACATCGTTACAAAAAATAATATGAAATGAATTTTACGGAACTCCGCACGGACTTTCTCGATTTATTGTTTAAAAATGGATATATATACACTCAAAATCCGTAATATAATATACACTAGTGAACCCGAGAACAAATTGGGCTATATATACGTAAAACTTTTTTGACTCGTGGTTTTAAATTGTATAATTCAATTTTTTTAAATTAACATCTTTATTTGTATATTTGGACCAATAAAGAATATCGATATTGGGTACCAAAGGGTCAACACTTCGTATTAAAATTTTGACTTCCGACTAAAAATGTTGGTATTTTATTAGGGGATGCACAGTTTATGGTTATCACATTGCTACTAAAATTCTCTTTTATACATTTTGACCAATAAAATAGGTAATTATTGACTATTGAGTATAAGATGAAAGAGAGAGATCATTGCTGTACCAGGGGTGGATCCAGGAAGGAAGCATAGGAGGGAGCCCCCCACCCCCTTCAAGAAATAAAACATACTAAATCAATGTTAAAGCTACTATTAATTTTATTGTCAGGTAATACTATCTCAATATCCAGATTTCATTTTTTAAATTTTTATTGGTAATATTAAGATTTAAGACAGTCACATTTAGTATTAAAGTGGTGAAATAGGCCTTAATGAAATTACCCAAATTTAAGTTGTGCACCTCTCTCACCTTGTTGAATAAATTTTGTTTGGATTTATATTTATTTGATCATTTTTATTATTACTATTTCAATGATTAATAATTAATAAAGATCTTTATAATAATTTACTTTTAAATAACGTGCTTTGAACTAAATCTTTGAATAACACCACACACGTAACGTTTAATTATGGCTTAGTGGTAAAATTTCGATTTAAAATGAGAAATAACTAGCTATAATATATAGTGGAGTTAAAGTTCGATTGTTAGAAATCTGAATAATTTCATCTATTTTGTCTAATTGATTGAGGAGCTAAAACACTATTTATATAATAATTTTTACAGTGTTTAAACTCATCCCCCCTCTTAAAAATCACTATTTTTTGATATTATTATTTTCTTATAATAAATTTCAATACTAATCGCAAATTTCAACTAATACCCTTCATTAGGGAATTATTCTCAAGTTTAACGCCACCTTGAAAAGTTACTTAAAGATTTACTCTCAAATTTTGAAGTATTTTTATGACAAACATTTCTTGAGCTGCCTCTCACACCCCTCCCCGAAACTATCCTTATGGGAATACCCGCATCCCTCCCCCTTACGAAAATCCTGGATTCTCCCCTGTGATGTACAAATATTTTCTCTAAGAGGTTAAAGGAAAAACATCAAAGTCTTGAAAGAATTACTTATTTGATTAATCTTTGGCATTAGAGAATTATTGCGTTTAAACTTAAGTATTATCTCCTCACAATTAGAGCTCACAAAATTGTGTTAATATGTTTTCCAATATCTCTGAAACTATTCGTTTTATAAAAATATATTTCAAATCAAAGTTTTTTATTTTTAATAGTACTAAAATTTTAAAATAACAAGTTTAGTATCTCAAATAGTTGTGAAGACATAGAAAATTTGCTTCTGTAAATAACCCTAAAAGTAATTTTCAATGGAAAATTAAAAATACATTTTTTTAATAACCTTAATCATCGCTTAGATACAAATTTTAATAAAAATCTTGATGGCCAATTTTGAGAAAATTGAATTTTTCTCTTTTCACCTTTAGTAAACTGCTCTTAATTTTAGGGTTAGACAGACATATAACAGACGGCGTTACAAAAACTATTTTTAGGGTTCGGGGGGGGTCATGAAACTTTGACATCCACCAACATCTCAGGTTAGATTTTTTTTTACTGTCGTAATACTTTACCTTAAAAGTGTTGGGAAAGATAATATATATATGTGCGTGTAGCTTGAAAACGATATGTTTATAAAAATATATTTCAAGTAAATGACGTTTATTATGAATAGATCTACATGTATGCAATGATAAGTAATTTCATATCTCATAATTTCGGAGATATGATAAAAAAAAATGAGAGTTTATGAATCAGATCAGAGTTTTTAAAGTCATTTTACCGAAATATTGAAAGTTAGACATTTTGTTTGGGATATTTATAAAAATAATTAAATGAAATTTAATCAAAATTGTTAGAACCGATTTTCTTTTTCTTTTTGTTACCCTTCAGTAAATTATCCTTAATTATAGGGGTGGTTATCCAATTCCAAAAACCCCGCGTGGTAACCATATGAAAATCCTAGATACCAGGTTTTAGCCCGATCGGTAAAATTGTTTAGGCTCTAGTTGGAGGTACAGACAGACGAAAATTCAAAAACTACTTTTTCGGACTCGGGTGGTCATGAAATATCAAGATTCATCAAAATCTCTAGTTAGATTTTGTAGACGATCACAATACTTTCTCTGCCTGTAAGATAGAGAGAAAGTAAAAATAAATGGGACAGAATTCCCGCATGTACTTTCTCACTGTATTGTTTAAAAATTGAGATATTTATTCAAAACTCATAAATGTGAAACGAAATAATATACACAAGTAAACCCAAGCAAAAATTGTGCTATACTTACGTAGAACATATGACTCCCGGTTTTAAATTTTATAATTTTATTTTTAAATAATTAAAGTCCTCATTTGTATATTTGGACCAATAAAAAAGATCGATAGCTTTTTAGATTATTATACTTATTAAATTAAATAGTAACGTATATATTGGAGCAACATTCTATTTATTTTGTCCTAAGTATTATTTTGTTATAAAAAATTGCCAAATCACTGGCCAACTCACCTTCCCCTCAGCCCTGACTTTAGAGTTATCTTTGCGATAATGTAAATACAGTAGAGCCTTGATCTTCCCAATGTTTGATAATCCGAACGCACCTTAAGTAAAATAAGTCAAAATACAGATGTATGAAATGTAGAAAACAGTAAGAAATGGTATTTTAAATAAACGTTTCAGCGAGCAAAATGCGTGAGCCCACTGCGTCGTCTACACTCCATATGTCACTTGGTTATTTTTAAAGTTATTTTTCTATTATCCATAATTATTAGTGATGAGATTTTTTTATCAAAATACTACAGACTATCGTTTTCCTTCACATTGGTAGAAAAAATAGTTGTACTGTACTTCATTATATCAAATTATCTTTGTCTTGTTATAAAATAAAATACATACTTGCTAATCCAAACGAATAGATAATCCAATCGATACCCAGTCCCGATTAGTTCAGATTATCAAGGTTCTATTGTAATAAAGTTTAGGTCCTAAGACATAATAAGAAAGGTTGATGGATGGAGTCGATACGTGTAAAAACTGGAATGAACTTCCTCTAAAGAGAAAGCAGACAAAGGTATATAATTAATATTTTCATAATTATTATTCTTGTTATATATATTAATGAGTTGACACTAGAGTTCATTCTTTTTTTGTGTGTAAGTACAGTAAATAATACATTTCTATATATCAACTTAATCATGTCAATGGGGGGAGCAAAGGGACAAATTTATTTAATAAATACTTTTAACACAAACATTAAAATAATTATTTTAAATATATTATTGATGATGTGTTTAAAATCAAATCCAAACAAATAGATGCATTAGACCAGTGGCTCTCAACCTTGGCAATTTTGTTTTCAGGGGGGCGTTAAACTTTTAGAGGGCATTGGGGGACGGGGGGAAGCATTTTAAGGGATATTACAACAGTAACTTTCTGTTGATAATAACCATAATAAAAATAACAAAATGCTCTTAATTTTGTTTTAGTATTTATGTTTTATAATTTTGATAGCATATACTCATGTTTATAGACATTTAACATAACAGAACATGTGTTTTAATCATAAGAATTATAAGTTTTACCCCAAAAATAATAATTATATATTAATAGTAATTATTTAGTTTGAAATAAATAAGTATGAATGTAGGCCTACAGGGCAGGTAAAAGGGGATGTCATATTATTTTATTTTACTTGAACACTTATTTTAGAACTCAAGACAAATTATATATTTGTTGAGCATGAATAGTGTATTTGACATTCCTTTTTGCCTGCCCTTAGAATTATTATTTTTTATTTGAATAGCAAAAATAGGCCTAACTCATCTTACTAAATTATTGACATATTCCCTTTTACCTGCTTATTACCTTTGACTTTGGGGTCGGGGATGGTAGCCTGTACCCTGTTCTCAAAGGGGGGCGTTAGGATAAAAAGAGGTTAAGAACACCTGCATTGGAGCATTTAGAGATGCAAATTTTTCATTAAATATCAGATTATTGAATACCAGAGGATGTATTCGTGTTCGTGAACGGCTTTGTTATATTATTCAATCATATCACAGATAGAAAATAATTTAATAATGCAGTTCGGCTTAGAGAGATAATCAAAAATATCCCAATAAAAAATAAAAATATTAAATTTACAATTTAATTTAATAAAACTTTGCAGATTTAATATTTTTTTATAAAATTTATACTATAAACTAATGGTTTTAAATAAGTTAAAGAAGGTAAAATAAACAAAATATAAATGAAAGGCTTCTGTGAAGTCCATTGCGTAAAAAGGAAAAAATCACGAATATCGCCAACTATTTGGTTTGCAATGCGCGCACGTGCTCTCGCGTTACCCTAAGCAACATTTTAATCTCAAAACTATTTAGTTTTCAGTGCGCGCGTAGCCTAAATATCGATTTTTTCCCAAGTCTATTATCAAACTCTTCCCCACTGTCAACAAGATAGTTAAATGTCATTTTAGGCGCAAAATGATCCCCTATATAATATTTCTAGCACAAGAGTTGACTGATATATTTTCCTTCACTTCTCTCAAACGATATGATTACGTATTATTATCTACTTTTCCTGTCACCAATTTCGTTTTCCTTTTATTCTCCCAAAACTTTGAACAGTACCTAGTTAAGGCGTTAGACTAGTCAAACATAGATTCATAAAATTGAAAAAACCAAGTGGGTGTATAATGCTACTGGTTGGAGCTGTCCAGTAGAAGGAGAACAAACGGGCGAGGAGGAAAATACAAATGCTAATGCTGTTTGTGTTGTGACCCCTCCATTAAATAATTTAATTTGATTCACAATGATCCAATCTACGCTCCTATAAAAGTTACCTTTTGGTTTCTCGGTCATTTAGGTATCTAATAATCAACCTAAATATGTGGATAGATATAATTTTTAAAAGTTGAAAATTTTAATTTCTAGACTATTTACAATTCTACATATGTATAAGCTATTAATAAAATGGCTTTATATTCATTCCAGTAAGCACCAAACTAATCTAATATAAGAGGTTTTGTCAATATTTACCACAAGATCAATATCTGTTTGGCACTATCTCATATACCTAGGCAGCGTGCTTAATATGTATAACTTAGAGAGGTATTTACATTTAAACTCATAGGAGGCTAGATCGAATTAATATTAACATACAAGACTATCATTTTAGCTTTTGTGACAGAATCACTATCAGGCCGCCCTTTCAGAAAACTAAACCTAGCTCGAACCTGAAAACTTATTAAATTGCGGTTTTCTGAATTATTTGTTTGTAAACAACAAAGTTTGGACCTGTTAAACAGATTTTTCATTTTAAAATAACCAAATTTCAATTTTATGATAAGGCTTTAAATTGATAAAATCATTTCACCGGTATTATTATTATTATTATTATTATTATTATTATTATTATTATTATTATTAGCACCGCGTCTTACTACCCATTCGGGTTATATGCACTTACGCTAATGTGTAATGGTAGGGTGATTGTGAGATGAAATGAAGGACCTACAGTTTAACGTGGAATCCGAACCACGGTGGAGGCCTGGCATTACCCACATTCTTCACCGGTATTAATTTCCAGTGCTTTGTAGTGTAGAACAAAGATAACCGCAATAATTGCGACGTTTGGTTTGAGCTGTATTACATAAAGATCATCTAAGGCGGGCGAGTTGGTGACTGCTAGTAGAACTTTCTTGTTGTAAACATTTGGTTGAAAGTGACTAATGGCCATCTATTCATAAATAGTTATTATTTGTTTAATTATACTATATTACTAATAAAAAGTGTTAACAAATGATTATAATAATACACTATCTATTCGCGGGGTGAGACGAGCTCTTAAATTGCACATATATATTCGTACATCACAACTTACTACCCTTTTTGGGCTATCTGAATTTTGATAATGGGGTAGCTAAGAGGAAGGCAGAATTTAGATGGAATATACATGCATTTATGGAATGGAGAGTGTAAAAACCACTTAAGAAAATCTAACCTCAATACACCCCACTATGGTTTGAACCCTGATATTCCAGTCATCGATCCAGTATATCGAGAAACAGTGCAATCACCTTATATAGCCTGGACGATGATTTTTTTTTTAAAGGTGAGTTTGTGTTATTGTTGTAAGAAATAAAATTATGGAGTTTAAGCAGCCATTCCCTCCCTTCCCCTTTAAATCAATCGGAAATATTTGATTTAAATAGTAATAGATTAATTTAATTTTAATAAAAAATGTGTCATTAGAAATAAAAAATATATATGCAACCACTTTTAACGTCAAAATGCACCACCATTCTTCACCACGCAGCTATAGGCCTACCTGCTGCCCTCACTAAGTAAATAATAGATCAACCCGACAATTGGTTGTGACAGTCCTTTGTCATCCCTATGATTAGATTAGCGTTTTCACAAGACTGATGAACTTTATTTACTAATTATTGAATTTGTCTTGTCGGTTTTTTGTATGGGGCTTTATCACACTTTTTTAAAAATAGAATACAAGAAAAAGCAAAAAAAAATTATATTGGTTGGAACCTTTAAAAAATTATTTTTTTTACATATTTTTAACGTTCGCTGCGTCTAACTAATTATCCAGGCTATCTGCCCTTATACATAATATTGAGAAAAAGAAGGTAGAATTTAGAGAAAATGTGTCCACATTAGCTTCAATGGTGAGTAATAAACCGTTTAGGAAAAAACGCCTCAATAAATCCAACTGGAATTTTATCCCTGATCTCCACATCACTGGAAGACCAGACTTTACTGACAACCTAGTCTATGGGCTCACCGATGCAGGAAACACCTTATTACTACGACATGAAGTCTGTACTGATGGTGATGTTGTCAAAAGTATCGAACTCGCAATGTATCATATTGTCTCTGTAGTTTTCCAGTTTCAACAAACGCTAATGGGGATAAGCTTCCTTCAACTGACTTGATATTAATAGGACAAAAAATATCCCTCCTTGTCTTTAATCATATCCAAAGTAAAATAGTAAATAAGCATCAATGAAAATAGTTTAACTACTAAATACCCGATGTTGGTAATAATCTGTAATCGAAGACCCGCCTCAGTGGCGTAGTTGGTTAACGCGCTTGTCGTGTTGAGCTCGACTGCTGAGGACGGGGAGATCGCGGTTCGAATCTCGGTCGGGTGAACTGGGGGTGGTTTTAACTAAATGGTTTTCCACTCTCCCTCCACGCAAATACGGGTTGACTTCCTCTAATTCAACCTTCCCAAATCCTAATCCATTAGCGTAATTAGTACTTAAAGCGTATAACCCGAACGGGTAGTAAGACGCGGTGCTAAATATTATTATATTATTGTAATCGAAGTGTGGCACCCTCTCTGAGTCCTGTACCCCCCGGCCAACAAAAGGGATAAAAGGGAGAGGATGAACTTAAGATACAAAAAATGGAAATTATAAAAAATATATAGATTCAACAAAATGAGCAGTTTATTCAATTAAATGACAATAGCGCAGATCACAAAAATTGGTCTCATTATATCATTATGAGTACAGTTGGAAATTATGCTCGAAGCCAACAACTTTATATCATTAAAGATGCGCAAGAGTTTAAACAAAAGGAAACATGAAATCCATCATAATATTGATAGTCCAGTCTATAA
>CABFVZ010000472.1:382095-415408 GCA_902151445.1 Timema monikensis | reverse complement strand
TATATATATATATATATTCAAATGAAGGCACGCTACTTGAATAGCTAAGCTAATATATAGTATATATACATTATTATTGCTACACTTTGTTTTATCAAGGATAAAAGCTAGATTATTTTTATCAAGTTATGTAAGTACGTACTTTATAGAATATAAAAGTTTAAAAACTTGTTTAATATTGAGTTCAAAAGCTAATACCTGAGTTTAGCCATCTATATTATACGCTCTTAAAGAGGATCTAAAACAGAGTTGGTCGCACGGATAATGCGCTTGACTGGATCGTGAATCCAGGGTTATACAAAGTGGCTAAGTTTATACGAATGTCGGGAGTATTATTATAACTATTATTACTAACTACTTATGTCCATTTGTGTTAAACAATCTTAGGGTAAAACACATAAATATCGACGTGAGTGCTATGAGAGTTTTGAAATTTACTTTTCAAGGTAAGTTTTTAAAATTTAACTTAAATTTAATTTGATACACATGCGAACACTTATAAAATGTACTGAAAAATAGTTCTCTATCTTTATAAATACCAACATATTAACTTATTAGCTAAAAATGTAATGCATTTGTTTACTGAACTAAGGAGACAGAGACTCGACTTCTGACACGACCGAAAAACGTAGACCCTACCAATCGTGAAATTTGGATTTAATTTTTCAAAGTAATGAATTAACAGTCACAGGTCTAGGTGTGTTGTCTGTTATATAGTTAAGTTCGTTTGTAAATCCTGCGCTAATATAATCAGTTAGTTTACGTTATACACCCCTCAAAAAATCACATCTCGCCTTACTACCCATCTGGGCTATCTGCATATCTGAATGTGAGGATAAATATATGATTAAGATTAAATATATCCATGTTTGAGAGGAGGAAAAGTTGGAAATAATTGAGAAAAAACAACCTTCAAATCATCTGGCTGGGATTTAACACCAGACCTCCTCGTCATCAACAAACCAAACTACATGAGCTTGAAGTTTAGTCAACGCGCCTAATGATAGTAATATCTCTTATTAAATAAATATATATAATATATTTGTTTTCAAGCAAATTGTTATTTACTGAGGCCTTCAGACTGTTACTATTATGTTTAATACAAAGGCTAATATTATATATTAGTTTACCTTTAACGACGTTGTCTACTTGGAAATTTCTAAGCTATTTTTCGAAGCGGATTGCACCTCAACTTGAGGCACTATCAAACTTAGACACCAATGTAAAAAATAGAACGAAAGGGAAGAAAATGAAAAGTTCACCTATAGAGGGCTCTTGTATATGTGTTGATAGCCCTTTCCCTCTTCCTCTGACGAGTTTACACAGTCACTTTAATATTTGTGCCTTGAAAACATTTACTTGCTTTTTGATGTAACCTTTTTCTTGTTTGCTATTTCAGAAATACATATGTTACCTTTTTAATCTACATCCTGAAAGGAATATTTCTACAGGACATTTTGGTGACCAAGACAAATAGCCTAAGTTGTAAAGGGTTTATAAAAAAATACTTAAAGATAAAAAAATAATAATTTTATGACACTTTAGGACTATTTTGAGAATCATTTAATAATGTGTGGTTTTAGTTTCTACGTTATATCTTTAAAACTCGCTGAGTAAAACGTAAATTCATTTAACATGGGAAATCTTATCAAGACCCGCCGTTACATCACAGATAGGCAGGTTCGTGACCAACCTTTTTTTTTGTGACTCTTTGATTAACACCGGGTAAAGGAATATATCAATTTAATTTTGAGTATTTATGTCATAGAGGCGTATTAATAGTAAAAAAATAACCAACCACTTTGGTGGTCAATTATCAAGAAGTTTGGGGTTAGAATTTCGGTCGAATGTACCGAAGGTGTTTTCTTTAGTGGTTTTACACTCTCCTTCCACGCAAATACGGCTATCTTTCCTTTAAATTCAACCTTCCTCATTCCTAGTACATTAGTTTAATGCGTAGAATCCAAACGTTTAGGGAGACACTGAGAAAAAAAAATTAAATTGGTAAAAATAGATGTTCGTTTGGAATTGTAATAAAACTGATATATTTGTTTGGTTCCATTTATACGTATTTTAAAGATCAACGTGATTTAAATTTAGAAACCATGAATATACTTTTTTACACCTTTAAACTTTTTATGTTATCAAGTAATAATAAATATAAAATCAATCTTATATTATAATCAAATTTGTATTATTCCTCTATATAGTCTTTTATTCTGTTGCAAATTAATTAGAAATTAATTTTTTAACACCACGTCTTATTACCCGTTAAGATTATACGCTTAATTACTGATGATGCCAATGGTGTTAGAGATTATTTTGGTTATATTTAAAGGAAGTGCACCTAAATTTGCGTAGAGGGAGAGAGGAACATCTTTTAACCACCCTCAGTACATCCGACCGAGATTCGAATCTCGATCTCCGCATCATCGGCAGTCTAGACATCTGCAAGAGTAGTGCGTCAGACCACGCGTGCACGGAAGCTGTTTTGAGATTAACTGAGTGAATGATAAGGCTTAACATATTTTTGAGTGGATTGAAATTTTAAGTAGGTCAAAATATTCAAAGCCTACTGTACGAGTATAGTCAGTATTCTATGTTCTATATTAATCATCATATTTTTATATCCGAGTGTGAGAAGAATTGCCTCGACCAGTATAATAGAAGTTGCCCTACTTGCTATTGTGGTAGTTTGTTCGTGTGTTCCACTTTCTACCAATTGGATTTTATTTTGTTACCATCAATCTTTTTCATTTTTTCAACCTAGATCTTTTATGAATGACGTCGTTTTGCCTACTTCCTATTGAAGTGGATATGTTTCTATTATAATGTTATAATAGTTTTATATCTATACACGAATATCGACTTTGTTTTGAATTTGAATTTAGTGCGTATGCAATAGAAATGGCCGAATTGGGAATGCCAGTGTAAATTTATATTTATTAACTGAAAAACAAGGCTTGCTGTCATAAATTGTCATCCAGTACCAGAATGAATGGAGGAATTTCTAAATAAATGCCACTATGTTACGTTTTAGTATCACGATTATTTAAAGGCTTTCAAGAAATATCATTTTTGCAAAATTATATTTTAATTNGGTACTACAAATACAATATCCATTTTATTTTGAATAGTTCTTTTTAGTGTTATACAAGTATTATTATTATTATTATTATTATTATTAGCACCGCATCTTACTACCCGTTCGGGTTATACACACTTACGCTAATGTGTAATGGTAGGGTGATTGTGAGATGAAATGTAGGACCTACAGTTTAACGTGGAATCCGAACCACGGGGGAGGCCTGGCATTCCACACATTCACAAGTGGTGATTAATACAAGTCTTGTCAGAGGTGAAGGAAGGGTTTGGTAATCAGATAAATCTGTGCCTGGACCGAGGATTGAACCCCGGACACCCAGCACAGAAGTCCGACACCTTACCCCTAGACCACCAGCTCACCGTTGTACAAGTAAAATAATTATGAATAATTTCAGATTTTCAGGGCGTTTGAAAATGTAAACAAAATACCAATATCTATGAAGTAAATGTATTTATTTTATTGTTTGAAATTCTACCTCGGTGATTTTGGGGTAAACTGTTCGCCTTAGGACCCAATGCTCGTGGGTTCAAACCCTGTCGGGGTTGAAGGATTTTTTTTTTTTTTTTGTGATAAAAATCCGTAGCACTTGTTCGGTGGGGAAGTAAAGCCGTCAGGCCCATGTCGAGTGATGCATGTAGAAGGTATGTGAAAATACCTTTCCCTGCAAAATTGGTAAGCCCTTTCGCTCTCGCTCATAGAAATTCTTGTGTACTGATATAACCAGTCAGTTCAGAAAGTGCACGTTAAACACTTCTATTAAGTAAATAAAATAAATATTCTTTGCAAATATTCATAAAATAATATATTTTTTAATTTAAAAGCAAATAGGTTACGTTATATATTAATCATACAATTTTGAATTATTACTACTCACAATTATATTAATATTTCATAATAACGTGTTTTAATTTAGGTTTATTTAACACTAAATGCACTTTCCCCAACCTATTGCCCGAATTTTTTCCTTCCTGTTACCCTCTTCAGCTCCCAAACACACACACACGGGTACAGAAGTCGGAACGTATTGCGCATCAGTATAGAATGTCACTAGCTATTTTAGAAAAAAATAACAGGTAAAAATAAACTTATTCAAAAGTTAGTTACAAATCGTTTATCAACGTTTTCCCAATTCAAGTTTACGTAATCCCTGGAATGATTTGTTCATTTGGACCGGAGTTCGGTGATGTAATTTGGAATGTTACCAAAAAAAACTCAAATGGGCTACATAAAATACGAGTGATAGCTTAGAATGGAAATGGTCTTTCTAGTAGGTAATGTTTTATGTGGCAACATGTACCGCGTCAAAAGGTGAAACGTATACCACTTGACATTTTGCTACTTTCATTTACCAAACGATTTACGTTGTTCATTTAAAAAAAAAGTTAGATTTACAGCTGACATGCCGAATGAACATATTAATGTAGCATTCATGTGAAGTAATTTAGAACGTACGAAATAAATGAGGAAATTTATGGCTTGTGCTTCGTCCGCGTTATCTGTTCTGTGTTTCACATTTGCAACCAGATATCAGATCTTTTGTCTTTCGAAGAAGTGATGTGTATTTGTAAAAATAAAAATTTGTGGGTGTTATAAAATATATAAACAATATCTTTCAAAATTATCCATTACAATTTATATAATTTTTTTAATTATAGAAGTATTTTAACTATATATTAATTTCTGGATATGATTATTTTAGCTTTGTATCTTACTACTGGTTCAAGCTACACGCATTTAATATACTATTTACGCTAATGAGTTAGGGATGAAGAAGGTTGGATTTAAGGGAAGTGTACTCGTATTTGCGTGGAGTAAGAGTGGCAAACCCTTTTGAAAAATTATTCTCAGTACACCCGACCGGGAATCGAGCCCCGATCTCCCTCTCATTGGCAATCTAGTCCAAAATGAGAGTGGTGCCTTATACAATGCGGCCACTAAAGCAGGTATATAATATGTAGCTAATTTTAATTTAAACTCACTAGGGAAAAACAATCAACATTAAAACTACCAATTTAAAAATAAATCAAATGTGGTCCACTTATTAATACCCGTCCGGATTGTTCGCTTATTTACATTAATAGATTAAGGATGAGAAAGGGAAAGTTTGGGCAAAATGTACCCAAATTTGCGTGGAGCAAGAAAGAAAATCATTATGTAAAATCAACCCAATTCACCCGGCCGAGATATGAACCCTTACTCACCTGCCACCGACAAACATGACTACACGAGACTGAGGCCTTTTTTCTGCATGAAAATGGATGCTAGTTTGAATACGAATCAATTAGTTAAAATAAAGAAGCATTAAACATAGAGAGAAAGAGAGAGCTGAGGAACTAAATATTAAAAAAGGCCGTTTTCATGTAGGTATGTGATTAAAAATATTACTTAAATTATGTAAGAATAATATAAATGTTTAAAATAGCGTTGATTATAAGTCAAATTTGGTGAAAAAAACACTATCATTTAAATTCAACCCGCTTCGGTGGCCACATAGTGGAAGATGTCACTCTCGCAATAGCCTCAACTGCCGATGACAAGGAAATCGTGGTTCTAACGTACTGATTGGGTTTAGGCCCACTGTGGGTGATTTTCCTAAATCAATTTTCACCCTCCCTCCACGCGAATGTGGATACGCCTCCTTTAAATTCAACCTTTCATATCCCTAACATATCAGCGTAGTTAGTACTTAGATGTATAGGCCAAATAAGTAGTAAGAAATGGAGCTAAAAATAAATTATTTAAATTTAAAAACCATGTATACTTAAATTTGTCTTACTACGCGTCCGGGTTTGCCGAATTAAATTACACTAATGGGGCATGAATGAGTATGGTAGAATTAAGAAGAAATGTACCCATATTTACGCGGTGAGAGTTGTAAACCGTTTTGTAAAAAGCCTTTCATAACACCTGGACCTCAGCCTCCTCGTCACTAGCGAACCAGACTTAACGTTTAGTTCGCGTGCGGCTTAAATAACAATAAAGCATAGTTTTTGATAATTAATTCAACTATTCATAATAATAATAATGCTTGGTGCTTTCTATAGATGTAAGTGAAAATAAATCTCAAACCTAAGAAAAAACTAGTTTTATATTACTTTAACAAAAATTGTAACCATACAAAAATATCAGTGGTTGAAAAAAATAATTAAAAAAGTAAAAAATTATTGAGATTTTTTTTAAACACTGTGACTTAGTTCCCATTTGGTTTATACACTTATTTACTAATTACTCTAATGGTTTTTAGGGCTATGAAGGTTATGTTTATATGAAGTGTACCCGCATTTGCTTGAAGGAAGAGTGGAAAAACATTTTGGAAAAACCTCCCACAATACAACTGACCGATATTTGAACCCCAATCTCCCTGTCATTGTCAGTTTTGTCTACTGCGAGAGTAGCGCGTTAGAACATGCGGCCAACGAAGCGAGTGAGTACGATAAAGTAATACTAGTGCAATCAGGAAACAAAAAACTAAACAAGAATTAATCCCAAAGTAGAGAAGCCTACATTCGATTTTCAAGTAAAACACAGAATTTATTAGAGTTCACGAATAAGAAAAACACTCCCACGCCGACTTTTTCCAAGAGGTGAATATTTCACTGACTTTTTCTCACGTTTGTTTGTTTGCTAGTTTGTTTGGGGTGAGCTGTATTCCACTTCTCACCAGAACCATCTATCATAACCTTCCTAACCCCCCCTCCCCCCCTCTCCTCATGCCTTTCAACAAACCCAACACACTCTCCTGTTTTGAGTGAATGCTACTGGTAGTGAGGTATATGATTTATGTTGAAGGGGTGTGGAAGACTGGGTGAGCACTTCTATTTCTGGAAATGTTACAAAAAGAGGGGGCGTGGCCCTTTGTCCATTTATAAGTAGCGACCCACTTGTGTAGATATAGAGATAAAGTTCAGCGGAACAAGTATGATTGGACAATTTACTGAAAACAAGAATGGTAATGTTGTTGGTGGGCCCACGACTTACCCACTCGAGTTAGGAGGGAAGCACGCAATATTTCTTGGAAAATAAAGTCTTACGTACAAATATTTCATCTAATTTATAGGAGGTATTTAACGTGTACTTTCTGGTCCGTCTGATTATATCAGTACACGACTCACAAAATAACTTAAATCTTGAATAGACACAACATCCAGCCCTAAGTCGTTAATTCATCACTGTGGAAAGGGGAAACTCACATTTGACCATTAATGTTTTTCGGCCATGCCAGGAATCGAACCTGGGACCCTTAGCTCAGTAGACAGACACGCTACCTACTAACTGAGCTAAGATGTCGGACTATGTACAAGTAAATACAGCAATTGTACACCGATGATATATTTTATCCTGGATTATATAAATATTTTTACTTATAATTAGCTGACAAGTGGCGCAATTAACGAAACCACTCGCGTCGATGGCCGCATGGTCTAAGGTGTCAGTCTCGCAATAGACTAAACTACCTATGATGGCAAGGTTGGGGTTCGAATCCCATTAAGTTTTCCTAAATGGTTTATCATTTTAACTTCACATAAATGTGGATACATTTTCTATAGGATCCTAATTTTTTTAAATATTATTATGTGATTATATTTCCAACAAATGAAATGGGTGTTGTATATGTTACTAAGAATGTGCTGAGCTCGTTATTTAGTAAAATTATCGTTGAAGGTGTAGTTTCACTGAAAGCGATGGTTTATTTTACACATAATAGTATTCAACCACATTTACCAATGAGTTTATAAATTCCCCAATGCGGTGTATGGTGAAAGTATGTTACATGAACTGTAGTATCTACATTTACCAGTGATTTGTAAATATACCAAACGTTGAAGAAAGTATAGATCATAAATCCAAAATAACCTAGCCCAGCCTAACCTAAGATAAACCGTGGCTAAACTAACCTAACCAAACCTAATTTTGACGTGACTCACTAACATTCAGAGGTGACCTGGTGGTCTATGGGTAAGGTGTCAGACTTCTGTGCTGGCGGCCGGGGTTAAATCCTCGGTCCCGGCACAGATTTATCTGATTACCAAACCCTTCCTTCACCTCTGACAAGACATCTTGTGAATGTGGGGAATGCCAGGCCTCCACCGTGGTTCGGATTCCACGTTAAACTGTAGGTCCTCCATTTCATCTCACAATCACCCTACCATTACACATTAGCGTAAGTGCGTATAGACCGAACGGGTAGTAAGATGCGGTGCTAATAGTAATAATAATAATAATACTAACATTCAGCAGGGGATGATGGTACGTTTATAAACTTGCCGATGATTTTGTAAAACATTCGGCGATTATGTAAAATAGTAAATAAATGTTTTACATTTCTCAAGTGAACCAGCGGCTTTATAGAATCACCGGCAACTGTGCAAACTCATCACATTCAGCATATTCACTGTAGCATATAATCCCTGGTAAGTGGAGGATTAGGTTAGCCCTTTAACTTCACCACATTAATTAAGGTAATTATTGTTGTTATTGTTGTTGTGTGTATAGCATGAACGTGTTCAAAGACGCGGTCAAAAAGAACATACACTTCTATTGTTTTATTGACTTCTGAGAATTTTTTTCTGGTACTCTTCGGGCTATTCGTAGATCCGTCTGTTTTCGTAACGCGCGCGCGTTCATTAAATTCAGACCACACCTCAAGTCATCGTTCGACACACGACGACTCATTCATTCTGCACACGTTCGAGGCTTACCGAAGCTACTCAATGCAACCATCTCACCGAGCGGAGTCAAATGGAGCATCAGTAAATCTCCCACACAGATAAGCCTGGGCTCGCGTGTTCATCTATTCCCCAAACTTAGTTTTCCTCGCCTCATTAATTCAAACACCGGCTCAGGGAGATAGTAACGAAGGGACTTCCCTCTCGCTCTCCCACAATCCACGAGAGAATCTCTCCCTCCGACATTCGTCGATATCTAGAGGACAGGGGGATGAACTTTATGAGGTTGTACGAGCAGAAACAATGCTGGTAGGCTAAATTCTTCCGACCCAACCAGTCCGGTTATCCAGCGCTCAGCTTGCTTAATACAGGACGGCTCTTAAGTCGTATTTCTGCAGTTAAATTGATTACAGTGGCCCCGTGGCTTCTTTGGTGCTGACTGACAGCTCACAGATGACTTCTGACAGTCAACATTCAGGCATATACCTAAATTTTGACTGTCAGAAGTGACAGCTGCTAAACACATGTTTTTGCAGATCATATTGTTTGACGTAGGGATACATAATTTGGCCTGGCAACTTTTCAAAGCCGTCAGCTGTGAGCTGTCAGTCAGCACCAAATAAGTCATTGTTATATTAAAGTAGTTTTAGTAGCTTCCTTCATCCCTGCCTAGGTACAGCTGAAACTATGCGTATCTTAGTAATGTTAAAGTATGGAGTATTTTTTAATAGGGTGAAATTGAGAAAAGTTGAATCGTTTTACAATATTTAAAAAACAAAAATAGTTTAAAATGAACGTTTGCTCAGCCAATATTCGTTGTTGTCAAGGAAATAACGCATAAAGCTGCCCAGGGTTTGAGATCACCCGTGTATCTAATATCTCCGTTAATCGGGCGTTGAGATGAGTGCATAAGACCCGTTGAGTCGTCCGAGCGTCTTACCTCGGCACTCTTGGAGCGCTGATCGGCGACCTGTACGGTGTCATCTGGTGGGAGACGCCACGAATTGCGCTCGATGCCCACATTGGTGTGCATGGCTCCGTCCTTTCTCCCCTCCCCCCGCCAAGCTCCACACCTTCCTGCAGGTCTGCCCTCCTGCGAACAACATTCCTCATCAGTACACTTTACTCTCTGGACGGTATCCTTGTACATCGAGAACTATGAAAGGTTTGTACACCTGTGAACAACATGCGTCATCAGTACACTGTGGCCTCTGGAAGGCTTATACACCTGTGAACAACATGCGTCATCAGTACACTGTGGCCTCTGGAAGGTTTGTACACCTATAAGCAATATGCGCCATCAGTACACTGTGGCCTCTGGAAGGCTTGTACACCTATAAGCAATATGCGCCATCAGTACACTGTGGCCTCTGGAAGGTTTGTACACCTATAAGCAATATGCGCCATCAGTACACTGTGGCCTCTGGAAGGCTTGTACACCTATAAGCAATATGCGCCATCAGTACACTGTGGCCTCTGGAAGGCTTGTACACCTATAAGCAATATGCGCCATCAGTACACTGTGGCCTCTGGAAGGCTTGTACACCTATAAGCAATATGCGCCATCAGTACACTGTGGCCTCTGGAAGGCTTGTACACCTATAAGCAATATGCGCCATCAGTACACTGTGGCCTCTGGAAGGCTTGTACACCTATAAGCAATATGCGCCATCAGTACACTGTGGCCTCTGGAAGGCTTGTACACCTATAAGCAATATGCGCCATCAGTACACTGTGGCCTCTGGAAGGCTTGTACACCTATAAGCAATATGCGCCATCAGTACACTGTGGCCTCTGGAAGGCTTGTACACCTATAAGCAATATGCGCCATCAGTACACTGTGGCCTCTGGAAGGCTTGTACACCTATAAGCAATATGCGCCATCAGTACACTGTGGCCTCTGGAAGGCTTGTACACCTATAAGCAATATGCGCCATCAGTACACTGTGGCCTCTGGAAGGCTTGTACACCTATAAGCAATATGCGCCATCAGTACACTGTGGCCTCTGGAAGGCTTGTACACCTATAAGCAATATGCGCCATCAGTACACTGTGGCCTCTGGAAGGCTTGTACACCTATAAGCAATATGCGCCATCAGTACACTGTGGCCTCTGGAAGGCTTGTACACCTATAAGCAATATGCGCCATCAGTACACTGTGGCCTCTGGAAGGCTTGTACACCTATAAGCAATATGCGCCATCAGTACACTGTGGCCTCTGGAAGGCTTGTACACCTATAAGCAATATGCGCCATCAGTACACTGTGGCCTCTGGAAGGCTTGTACACCTATAAGCAATATGCGCCATCAGTACACTGTGGCCTCTGGAAGGCTTGTACACCTATAAGCAATATGCATCATCAGTACACTGTGGCTTCTGGAAGGTTTGTACACCTGTAAACAATTGTCAAAAGAAATCAAATATCCATCCAGTAGAAATATTGAGTTTAAATTTCTTCACATGGTGACCGCAACAGTTCTTGAATATCTGTCAAGGTGTTCCAAAATGTAATGATAGGTTATCTCTTCATTTAAAAAGTTTCTCATCTAGTGCTGCTATGCTCAATCATGAAAGATATTCAATAACTGGAGATATCATGTGAAGAAAATTAAACTTTATATGTTTCTACTGGACCACTATTTTATTTATTTTGGCCAAAAAATGTTGCTATAAAATTGCAAAAAAACCAACAACAATGCCATAAACTCTCGTTCCCTTTCACCCTACTTTAAGACTTGAGACTTGAGGTGGCGGGTGATGAGGAACTGTTAGCTCAAATTATGGCAGCAGGGGGCCACCCACCACGAGGACACGCCATTGAGCTTTGACAGGGTGCGTCACTTTTATTTCTGCATTTACTTCTCTGGTCGTCATTTACAACAGCTTTTGTGTTACATGAACAGAAGATTGAACTGTAGACACGTGGGGTTTTGTGTTACATGCAAATAAATTACTCTTATAAGTTAATAAGGAATAATGGTGACATGGTAGTCTAGGATTAAGGTATCAGATTTCTCTGTTGGGGGTCCGGTGTTCAAACCCCGGTCCCAACACAGATTTATCTCATTGCCAAAACCCTTCCTTCACCTCTGACAAAACGTGTATTAATCACAACTTGTGAATGTGTGGAATGCCAGGCCTCCACCGTGGTTCGGATTCCACGTTAAACTGTAAATCCTCCATTTCATCTCACAATCACCCTACCATTACACCACGGTGGAGGCCTGGGCATTCCCCACATTCACAAGTCGTGTTTAATACACGTCTTGTCAGAGGTGAAGGAAGGGTTTGGTAATCAGATAAATATGTGTTGGGACCTAGGATTGAACCCTTGGACCCCACAAAAGTCTAACACCTGACACTTAAATCGCCAGGTCACCATTGCTAATATATAACATGTGTGCTTAGATTTTTTTTTTAGCTAATGACATTGCTGAACGGGAGGGATATCACATGCATTTAGGAAGCGTGTGTGTGTAGCTTATTCGCTGTTTTGATGGTACAGAGCGTTTCCCAGGGTACAACTCTGAATGTTGTCTAGACCTCGTACCCGTAAAGAGACGATGTGATGATAGTGAATCTGGCGATTGTTGGGATAACTTCCCTTAAGAGAAACGTACCCAGGGCCCTCAGGTTTGTAGCCAGGTGCACTGACCACTACGTCACGGGGCCGGATGTATTAGTGCTACGGAAGACCATCATTTTCTTCCACGAATACCGTCGCTGACGTTTTGGCTAGCTCCAATCCCGGTTCCTCAATATTGATTTGACGGCTCACGAATTAACACAAGTGTGTGCCAATAAAGTTTCTCTTTCGCGACGTAAATGACAAACGACTCAACTCTTTCACAACAGGCGTAATATACCCACACGCCATCTATCCGTGACCAGAAGAAGTAACATGGCGACGCGGAACCTCAAGACTTGATGAAACAACCCCCATCCCACCCCTATTTCCCTCCTTTTGGACTCCCATTCACTCATTTCATGCCGCAATTAATCTCTGTAGAGCGTAACAAATTGAAGCTATTGTTTCGCTCCCACATCCCACCCATTTCCTCCCTCCTGAAGGAAGAGGACGGAGAGAATGAGAGAGAAATAGAGCGGGGATGCGAATCATTCTAATTCAGTGAGCGAGCGCGTCAAGGCTCGATACTCGCCAAGACTTTCAAATTAAGGGCTGTGTTCTATCCCCCCCCCTCCCCCAACCCTTTGTCCTCATGATGTACTCTGTGTCGAACGTGACGGAACTATAGTGATGACGCCATAGCAATTCCGGGGTATACCAATATTTAGAAGTACGAATGAGCCAGCTATTAAGAAGATGTAAGTTGGAAAAGGTCCCTTTAAATTTTTCTGTAAAAATTCCCGTCCAATTAAATGGTACGAATGCTACCTATAATCCTATTTTCATGGGAAGAACCGCTTATAATATCGGGTAGTAAGACACGGTGATGATGATGATGATGATGATTATAATAATAATTCATTGTTAACATTTTACTATAACGTAGCTAAGCCTATCAGAATCCTACAACTGGTATCCCAAGTTTGAACTTCAATTTAATACATCGTAACCCGCTTCGGTGACCGCGTGGTCTAACGTGCTACTCTCGTGTTGGACTAGACTGCCGAAGGTGGGGAGATCAGGGTTCTATTCCGGTTGGGTGCACTGAGGGTAGTTTTCCTAAATTATTTTCCACTTTCAATCCACGAAAATGCTGGTGTATTTCCTCTAAATTAAGCCTTCCTAGTTCCTAACCCATTGGTGTAATTAATTCATAGGTTATAACCTGAACAGGCGGTAAGACCCAGTTCTATACATCGTAAGGACGTTAACACCAGGAACATGATCATAATGAAATATAATAAAAACACTCTTAGATGTCCGTATGGACCTAAAACCTCAATAAATAGAACAGACTGCCAATGGCGGAAATATCGGGTTTCAAATACCGGTTAAGGTGTACTCAGGGTGGTTTTTTTCTAAATTGTTTATTATACACTCCCTTACCGCAAATGGTGTACACTCTCTCTAAATTTATACCTTCTTCATTCCTAACACATTAGTGTATATGTGTATAACCCTAACGGGAAGTAAGACTCAGCGTTAAAAAATATATTTAAAAAAATTACAATAGAGCATCGAGGGTCATCCCAATTCTTTTTACACACTTTTGTTTTTATTAACACAGCACTTTAAATACACTAATTTTCTAGAAATTATGAAGGTCGAATTTAGAAGAAGTGTTCCCACATTTGAGTGAAGGTAGATTGGAAAACCATTTAATAAAACTACCCTCGGTGTGTCAGACCAAGATTCGAACCCCGATGTACCCGTTATTGGCTGTCCAGTTTATTGTGATAGTGGCTCTGACTATTCCACAACCAAAGCGGGTAAAGCGCCATTTAAAAAGTCAAAGGAGGCCTTGGTACATACTGTATGGTGTAGGGAACTGTGACTCTGTAAGTCGTGGTTAAATCCTGACTTGTTGCACATTAGGTTTTTATTTTAACCACACTTTGGTATCCCATACTCTCTCCAAGCGATTCAGAGTGTAGTTATTTATAAACTAGCATCTCTTAGGCCTCTAGGCCACCAACCACCCTTGACTAATAAATAAAAACAAGTTTCAACTAGACGAATAATCTAATTATTACAATTATTATATTTAGTATACAGTTGACCTCGGTTGTCTAAAGGTAAAGTTCTCACCTCATGACCTGATGTTCTTGTGTTCAAACCTAGCTGGGGTTGACGAATTTTTCTTGAAGGATAAAAATCCGTAGCGCAATTTACTTCGGAGGGGAAGTAAAGCCGTCGTCCCATGTCATTTGTTAAATGTAGAATAATTGAAAATTATTTGAAAATACCTCTCCCTTTCGCTCTTGCTCAGAATTTTCCGTGTACTGTTTTAATCAGTCGGTTCAGAAGTGCACGTTGAATAACTCAAATAAATAAATAAATTAAAAAATATTTTTTTAAGCCACATGCACGTCACTGTGGAATCATATTCTTTACTTAACAAATAATTAGTGGCATTTTTTAAAACTTGAATAAATTATATATTTTTAAATGAGTATGTTCAATAACAAAATAGAAACGACTTGTGCTAAGGGGTAGGAATGATATAAAAGCGCACATGCATCAGCATAGATAGAAATTAGAAAACTCATAGTGGAAAACAACGGCACAGTTTATCTTGCTAGGATTCGGAACCCAACCTCCCAGTCAATGATAACCATGTCTATCTTAAACCACTCGGCCAACAGCCAATCCTTATTGTTGTACATGTAATATAAAACTAAGGAAAGCATAAATAAACTTACCATACTCTTTTATGACAATGTTGCGGTTTTTCGGCGCTCTCTTGTTACGTACGCCCTTCTCCCCCCCTCCCCCCTCCACAACAAATGCGTCATTACTCTACCAAACTACTTCTCCACGATGTGGGAATACTTTTTTTATATAACTTCTTTTTTTTTTGAGCGAGCGGAAAAATATAAAAGTTATTTCGGTATAATGTAAAAAAATGAAGGGTTTTTTTTCCGGTCCAACTTTTTTCTGAAGCATCCAATTCCGAACGTTAGATTGGAAACAGAACGAACCCAATGTTCATATATTGAAAGAAACAAAACCAAAGGGTTGTTATGAAGGGCAGCGTTTTGGGAGTGTCTATATAGATCATTTTTTTCTACAATGGGTGGAGAATTGGAATCACTGGGTTGTGTACGTGAGGGGATAGGAGGGGGGGCTAGAATAAGGGTCATTCCCCGAATTATGATGGTTGGTCAATGGTCTAAGAGGGAGAAGGGAGTAGAGTTATGGGCGATATTCACACGATTTGCAACTAGAATTTTTTTGTGATTATTAAAAAAAACTTTTAAAGGAATACGTTGTATGATTATTACAGTCACGGGTCACATAAATAGTTATATCTAAAACAAGAAAACGAGGCTACATATTATATAAAGATTGTAGCTTAATTTTGAAAACTAGTAATTTTCAGTAAGACCCATAAAATCTCGTATTACTGGAAATAAAATTTTTAACATACGTAAACATACAGAGTGCTAGAATAATATAGATAATATTTTTCTTTTGAATTTAGGTACACTCCGTTTGGCCTGAAAGGTATCAAGCTAACCTTGAAAGGTTACACAATGGTGAACATTGTAAGATAGGGTAATACTGAAATCAGTCAACCTAACAGATTAAACTGACTTTAAAAGTAGCCTATGTTGGGGGTTTCTTATTATTATTATTATTGTTCCACAAAGAAAAGAAATTAAAAATTTATTTTCTTTTTGTGCATGGATTTACATTTACTGAAATGTATGTTATATTGAAATGCAGATCTGCTTAGTTTTTTACTTTTACACAATATAACACCTAAAGTTTTGGAGTTTGGAACTAATAAAACAGAGTATTTTAATATAGATAACATTTGTCATTTATTGTTGATCACATAGAAAAAAATATATAACTAAACTAACGTAACACTTATTCACAAACGACATAGTATTTTTAAAGAAAAGTTTATCATTTACGTTTTTTGGTCCTTACTTTTTTGTCAATAAGACATTAATTTGGGAACTACATCACAAATTAAAAGTGAAATTGTTTAACAAATGGGTTACAAACACAAAAGCCTTCTAAAAAATAAAAATAAAATTTTGAAAAGACAACATTTTGTAGTGAAAATCTTCACAAATTGTTGGAGGAACTCAAAATTGCATAATAAATTTTCTTTGGTGATTTGGCATTTGCAAATTGTGAGATGGTGTCTTCTAAGTCTATATTTTTTGCTCTGGCTCGCTCGATGGAGATCGTTGCTAGAGAACTCAGACGCTCCTGCGACATGGTGCTATGAAGATAGCTTTTGATAATTTTCAGTTTTGAAAAGGATCTCTCAGCACTTGCGGATGTAACGGGCATTGTCAAAAAGATGAGGCACGCACTCACAACATCTGGGAAGCTGGCTCCAACTTGAGCATGCACGATCACAGTATAGGCAAGGTCTCTAATACTTTTAAGTTTTTCAATGTGGCTTGAAAAACAAGTTTTAAGTCTTACAAGCTGTTGGCCTAAGTTAGGAGAGATGTCATCTGGGTATTTAAGTACTAGAGGCTTGCACGAGTCTAGAATTTCTTTGTCACCTGAGTCAGTTAAAAAAGAAGGTTTCAAACATTTGAAACACGCATAAATCTCAGTTATTGACCATTGAACCATGTTATGTTTTCTGTTAAGAGACCTTTCTTCATCACCTTCTCCCTTGTTACACCCTTCCATAACTGACGAGTGTTTTTACTAAAATAACTTTTTCATAGCCTTGAGCTTAGCCTGAAAATATACATTTTCCAGTACGTTCCGCCCCCCTTTGCCCGTCTGAGCCATGCCGCCCTGGAGCGACTAAACTATCTACTAGGCCATAGTTCTTAAAAATAAGCGACTATATAAAATAATAATGTTCTAAGCCTTTGGCCTTTACTCTTAATTAATTGCGTCGCGAATATTCACTGGTCCAACTAAAATGTATAGTTAAAGTTGTATTGTTTGCTGAGTAGCACAATATTAGGACAGATCTAGGTTCCTCTCAGTTTGAAAACTACACCACAAGCTAAGCTATGTAGTTCATCACAACCATTTATACTACTATATTGCTATAAACTATGGCGGCACGGCGGCTGAAATAAGACGACAAATTAGAACTTTCCAGACTGCAGTTAGAATACATCGGTTCAGCTTGAAAGCGCCCTTTCCTGAATGCTGTTGATTGTACCAATAATTGTAAGTCTAAAATAACTAATATTAATTGGGAAACCTGGGGCAGTTTTATTTACTACCTAGCGTAATGTTCTGTAATATTTCCAAGTGATACGGATGAACAAATTTGAGGATACTTTTCCCGTTCTTTGAGCTACTAGAAAGCTATGATCTTAAGTTGGGGAGGAAGGGGGAGGACATAGATGGGAGGTACAATATGTAATGATCCACTGTGAGGTTTAATCGAATACATACAATATATTTGTTCATTTATTATTATTATTATTATTATTATTATTATTATTATTATGTGTTCTATCTTACTACAGGTCCATTCCTTTTGTCAGTGAACTTGGCCCGCCAATGCGTCCTGTCCTCTGCCTCCTCCTTCAGCTTCCAGAATTGTATTATTTCCTTCAAGTCATCCAATATTATTTCATCCTTCTTCCTAAGCTTCTCTTTATCTCAACCATTCCTTCAATTACATTGTGCAAAAGACAGTTCCTCCTAAGGATGTGTCCGATCCAGTTTTGTTTGCACCGAAAAATCACATACAAAATGGTTCTCTTATCACCCCTCTTCTTAAGATTTATTAATTTGTCATCCTGTCGGTCCACCTGATATTCTCAAGTATTATTCAGCACCACATTTCAAAGCTTTCCAAATGTGTATTTTCAATCTTCCTAAGAATCCAAGTTTCTGCTCCATACAACGCGATGCTCCGAATGTATCACTTCATCATTTCTAAGTTATAAATTACCTCATTGGAGAACTTAACGTCTAAGAGGATTTTCTGTTTCTTGGACAGCAAGTAAAGATCAATCTGGTAGAGATCTGCACTATTGCTGAATACCAGACTGAGAAACCTAAGTTATACCAACAGACTTAATCAGCTACCCAATCTAGAAACAACATTTTATAAAGTCTTCACATACAATGATACCTTTACAACCTTAACTTTCCAATTATGTCATTATGGCTAACTATGCAGATGGTTCTAAAACCCGGTTTGGTCTTTCATCCACCCACAGGAAGGGAGGAATCTAATGCCATGAACAAACATTCGTTTTTCTACTCTAGAAAGAACAAGATTTATTTTTTAACTCTTACGTTTGAACACACTGGCTGCTAACGGATTATTTTATATTTAATTTTAGCACCTCTTATTACTAACCGTTAGAGCTATACGCATAAATAATAATTACGATAATGTGTTAGGGATGAGGTAGGTTTAATTTAAAGGAATTGTAGCCCCATTTGAGTGGAAAACCGTTTTAAGAAAACCACCCTCAGTATACCCAACCGAGATTTAAACCTCGATCTCCCCGTCATCGGCAGTCTAGTCTACTGTATTGCGAGAATAGTTCGTCAGACCACGCGGCCACCGAAGTGGTTTGTTTCTTGTTAGTATTTGAATTTGGTGGTGGGTGTGGTTAGGTAGGGTTAGTGGGAGGGAGGGGATACAAAAGTGAAAGTGCCTTGTTGTCCTGGCTGTAGCTGAAGGACATTTGAATATATACGATCTTATTCCGCAGGTCCTGGGTTCGTGTTGATATTCAAGGAGAAGGGTAAGGAGTAGGGTTAATTTACGGGGTTGATATTTGAAAGGAGTAGAGTTTCAAAAGTGAAAGAATATAAGTTTTGGAAGTGGGATCAAACGCTATATTTAGGAAAGAAAAAATGAGACATCATTTATAAATAAATAAAAATGTTAAATGGACTGTTCACAAATTATGCCACGAGCATATGCAGATGTCCCGAGAAACGAACGCGTCTTTGAACATGCACCAGTATTTAAAGAACCAACTGAGAATTTTAACATGCCCAAAATATTATTAATGTGAATGACCTGATAGGTAAAGTAAAGAGTCATGCCACATAAAACAAACAAAAGGGCGCATTGCAATTGGACCACGTAAATATGTTATGATCTGCGCTTAAAAAGGATGGCGTTAATCCCACATTACAATTGGGCCACGTACACATTTTACGTAAACATTTCAGTCGGGTCACGTGTACCAGTTGTGAGACAAGGTTGTCCATAGACATATAAATACGAACTATAGAAATATCTTCGTATAGTGTTCCAGTGATTGAATAATGGAAGGTTAGTTTAAAAGGAGTGAAAGGGGAAAAAGAATGTCTTGTTCTAGATGATAAAGTTCGCAAGAGATGTGCAAACAAAAAGTGTTCAGCCACATAAACAACAACATAAACAGTAATGTTATAATCGATGGTGATACAAATCATAATCGCCAAGTGGTGAAAAATATAAATAGACAAGCTATAAGCAATGGTGTAAAGTTAAGAGCTAAGGAATATTTGTGTGAGAAACCATCGAAGCTAATCCGTTCTGAGTTGGCAAAACCTCATTCAGAAGATATTACAACGAATGATATTGTCTTATTACGAAATATATTTACGTGGCCAGGCGCGATGCTGTTCCTAAACTGCTCTAAAATGGCCAAAAATTGTCTTTTCAATACAGTTTATATCCAAATATCACTTAATATTTCAACAATGTTCAGTACCAGGAAACTCTATTAACTCTTTATCTTCTTTAATGTTTAATTATAAATGATCAACGTGCACTGGTGTTCGTGTAAATTTACTATTTCTAACCGACTGTTTTATATAGAGTTTATGGTATGTGATGCACGCTCTTAAAGGCTATTGAAGGTGAATGATATTTTGTGGTAGAAGTTCAATAAGGTTTTTCATTAAATAAAATTGGGGTGGTAACTAAAAGAAGGGCCCACACGTAAAAATTGTGTTGGGAGATAAAAAGCGTTAAGTTCAAAATAAAGTATTCATTAGTAAAATCCATCACGAGATAATGATGAATCTGTACGTTTTATAAGATCCCCAACATGAAAAGGTTGATTTTTATTCTGTCTGTCCCCGTGTTTGTTTGTACTAGGACTTTTTTGGCTGAGACCCTAGTCCTCAAATTAAGGGTAGTTACTTTCTATTTACTTGATTACTAGTATATGTTTTTATACGTCTATGCACGACCTTGTATCCATTATAGGTATGCGTGGCCCAACTGTAATGTTATTAAGTTTAATATATCTATATCTTTTATAATCTTGGTCAACGAATGTGGCCCAATCCACCTGTAAGCTTATGGAATAATCGGTCTCGTGGCCTAATTGTAATGCTCCGAAACAAAATAGTCATTTAATCTCAATTGTCACGTGGTTAGTTTCACTGTGGATCTTACATATATTTAAAGGCATTTTGAGTCCATACGGTTTTTATTCAGAAAATGTAGGCTTATTTGTATTTCTGATTAAATTGATACATTAGGGCCTATTTATATAAAAATAAATAGTAATCAATATTGTAAGCAAGCTACAGTGTATTCTTAGAGTTTAATTTAAAGTCAAGAAAAGTGTATTTATTACACTAATTTTAAATTTATTTCAAGATCCAAATTTTCTAAAAAAAATATATTTTTTTGTAAACATTCCATGGTGCAATCGCCAAGTTATATCCATTGATTGTAAACAGGCGATATAACTAAATGCGCCGCGGGATAAAAACGTACACGCAACATAACACTCGTTCATGTAATGTCGGTTGTATATCAACAAGGCGTGTGTAAATAAATTACTGTCACGTTTTAAGGAAATACGAGCCGTTTTTCTATCCGTGCGCTTTTAGGACCAATACAGTGTAAATCCATATAATATTAAGGGAACAGTTGGATAAGAATGAATTAACTGCGCCAACAATGAAGTTATGTTGGGAAACTGGGTCATTGAATTGTTATCCTCCCAGCGCGTCTTACTACGTGCCCGAGATATACGCGCAATAATTACACTAGCTGTGTATTCACACGTTCACAAAAAAATTAGTGAAGAACAGAAACGTGGTCATGTGACGAGCTATAAGCCAATCACAAGATTTCCGACTAATCGGCGCGAGCTGTTCCGCTGAAATCCAACTACTCATATCTTTGTCCGCTCTGCCCGAGATGTTCGGCATAGTAGAACCAATAAAATCTCAGAACTAACCATACCAAATCAATGCGCATGCGTATTTGCCGACGCATGTGCTTTATAGCCAGAAACTAGCAGCCAACTTCGCTGGCCTTTGAGAGGAGAGTTGAAATAATCCGTTAACGTAAAGGGAATGTCTCGATGTAATGGAATTCAACCTGACACAGAGCTATAGTTTTAAACATACTTCGGAACAATGATCTAAAATATATGTTTAAACACTAAAAAATAAAATAGTTTTATAATCAGCTGTTTTAAGCTAGCGTTGCAATGCATCATGGGGCAACATACAGAGAGTGAATTGTTGTGCCACTCAAGCAGATTCTGCTTTCTATTCTCGGCGAACGTGTGAATCAAGCTTAATAGGGTAGGGATTAGGAAGGTAGAGTTGATAGAAAATTAACACAAACTATCATGGAAGATTTTAGAAATTATTTAGGAAAAACCATCTCCAGAACACCCAGCTAGAATGTTAACCCAGACCATCCGTCATTAGCAAACAAGACTATATGATCCTGACACTTAAACCGCATAGTCACCTATGCGGAAGGGAATAAAAACAACCTTAAGGTGGTATTGAAGAGAACACGATGAAAAGTCAATTATTTCACAGTTTTACAAGTAAACAATTAAGTTAACCAAAATCGATAAAGTATTACTCCAGTAGAAACATAAAGTTTAATATTCTATACATGATGTAGACAGTTGTAGAATATCTGTCTTGAGCATTTTAGCATTTGAGGAGAAACTTTTTAAATAAGGAGAAAAAGTTATCATTGAATACTGACAACATTGACAAATATTAAAGAACTTTCTAAATTACTGAGTGAAGAAAATCAAACTCAATGTTTCTATTAAATATTTGATGTATTTTACTGAGAAAAAAAGTTTTTTCTATAAGAAAAACTGCAAAAATCCTGCCTTTAATTCGAACTCCCTACCATACCAAATGAATGAATTGGGTTTGAACCAAACTTTAAAAGTGAGACATAGTATCACTGAAATAACAAAAACTTAAATATTACTACATAGCAAAATAAAAAATAAAATGTACCTGTAGTTACATGGTTAATGGTGACAAGCTTTCAATATACTGGCTTACTGTGATGGAGACTTCAAGGTTCGAATCTCGATTGGCTGAATTAAGATTGATTTTACATATCTGATTCATCACAAAGGTTTAACCATCCTTTCTCCATCTTAATTCATGTGTGTTTACTCCTAATCTCTCACCCTTAGATTTAGTTGTAATCATGATGTTAAATGTAGCCTGCTACAGAAAAAAATAATTACAACATATTATTTATTTCGGTGACTACGATTTTTTTTAAATAAATTAACACAACAACATAAAAATGAACTTTTTATACAAATATTTATTATTTAAACAGAAACACAGTATATTTGGAAACTTTTTTGTTTTCACCGAGTTTTACTACCCGTTCGGGTTGTAAGCTTTTGTACTAATTATTCTAATGGGCTTAGAAATTGTTAAGGATACATTTAGAGGAATTGTACCGGCATTTTCATGGAGTGAGAGCTTAAGTACACCCGACAAAGATTCAAACTTCGATCTCCCTGTCATCGGCAGTCTAGTATATTGCAAGAGTGACACCTTAAAATATGCAACCACCGTAACAAGTCAAGCTAATGTCAATGTGGTTAATACAAATCAGCCATCTTTATCAATTTCGCCTTTCAAACAGACTATGCTATACATTTTTGGCAAAATATCCAAACAAACATATCTATTAATTCTTTCATTCTGGTCCTGGACGTATTGACCACATGATTGAGTTAAACACTTTTAGAAATAAATTGGCATGATATAGCTGTCAATATTTACCGCGATCAACAACGACACTACCCGAATATGTCAACTATCATTGATAATGATGATTGTGATTGGATAGAATATGGGTCACCACCTTACTCGTAGATCCCCCCCCCTCCTCTCAACACCCACGTCCTGACACTAGATCGGGGAAAGCAGAGCTACACCGCGTTAGTTAATCGACTGATTTAACGCCACGAGATGGCTCTTATAGATTGGATAACTCTCCTCTCTTTTGCTCTCACCCTTTTGCTAAACAAGCCAATTACTTTCGGATAGTAGTCCAATCACTCGCCCAGATGGAACGAGGGGGGGGGGGGGAGATTGCCTTCCTATATTCTCTAATGAGAAGGGGAATGGGTCCGGGGTGGATGGCATTAGTGGTGTGCACGACATCCTGAGGTTTATTCCTGAATGTTGATTGGCTCGATCCTAGACATTCCTGTGTGCGGGAAACCTCTCGTCTTTTATAAAAGAGATAATAATTACAAATACCACTGGACCCAACCCAATCTCCCATGGAATGTGCACTGTGTTTAAATTAAAAAATAAACCCCTTCTTAAAAAACTATTGTAGCACGTGTGTCACAAAACAAATGAGTGGATGACATCGTCTACAAATCGCTGGACTAGATTTAGGAGTAAGGTTTCCAAGGGATGTTCGGGTTTTATCAAACGATTATAGTGAATTTTCCTCTTTTTAGTGAAGTGAGTGTGAGAAATAATTGAGGAAAAAGCAACCTCAGTATACATGACTTGGATCCGAACCACGACTTTTTATCTGCCTGTAAACTGTACTAGAAGAGCTTCGCGTTTATTTTTTCATGGCCACCGATGCGCGTTTTAAGGGCTATTACCTATCTATAGTTTAATTAAAGGTGTATATTTTTAGGGGAGGGGGGAGAATGGGTGAATGTTTACATTCCATTATAATGCAATCTAAATATTTATACATAATGGTTATATTGAGATGGGGATTTAGGGAATGTGAGAAAAGGTCAGTGTTTTTTGCAGTTTTATAACCAATTATTTTTGGCCAAAGTAAAAAAAATTGCTTCAGTATAAACCTAGAGTTTAATTTTCTTCACGTGGTGATATCAACCGTTGTTGAATATCTATAAATGGTGTGCTGGAATCTAATAATATATTTTTCTCTTTATTTAATTTTTTTTTTTTCATCTAATGTTGCTATGCTCTCGAGAAAATAGTCAATAACGGTTGATTTCAACATGAGAATAAAACTAAACTCCATGTTTTTAATAGAACAATATTTTATTTATTTTGACAAAAGATCAAATATTTTGTTTAAAAGATGCAAAAACACTGCCCCTTTCTCGCGTTTCTAGACTCCCACCTTAAGTCGGTTGAAAGTATTTCCTGGTAATAAGTCTGGTTCACTAAGTGCTTGTTAAAACAATTAACAACAAACCGCTTAGAACGCTCAGTACGAGAAATGAAGCGAAAATATTCTTCAAATACTTTTAAAAAGGAAAATGTGTTTAAGAAAATTATCTTTAAAATGTTAAATGGAAATAAAATTATATTGAAGGTAATTTTTATTGGTGTTTTAGCTATAAATAAATATTTTCTTTTATGTTATTTCTTACTAAGTTTACAACATTTATTTTACTAATTTATTGTGAAAATGTTTATTTTAATATTAAAAAAAACTACCTCATAACAAGGTTATTCGACTCAAATGAAGCAGGCTCTTTTCTCGAAGATTAACTTTTTACTGTTGGTTTTTTTATGTTACATTTGTTTAGATAGCCGGACTTTTGGAGCTGTAGTGTTACTGTGGAAATCTCAACTCGGGAGACCGTGTCAAGAATATCTTTTCAACTTAGCCAAACATGGTTACATAACAACAAGGAGAAATTATTTACACCCCGTTGAAGTTGGAAAGCTACTTTGTTAACTCGCCAATAAACTCTCGCAAAGTTTTCAAGATACAACTTTTTTATTTTTTAGCACTGTGTCTTATTACCTGTTCGAGTCATAATCTTATGTATTGATTACACTACACTAGTAGGTGACCTGGTGGTCTAGGGGTAAGGTGTCAGACTTCTGTGCTGGCGGCCGGGGTTCAATCCTCGGTCCCGGCACAGATTTATCTGATTACCAAACCCTTCCTTCACCTCTGACAAGACATCTTGTGAATGTGGGGAATGCCAGGCCTCCACCGTGGTTCGGATTCCACGTTAAACTGTAGGTCCTTCATTTCATCTCACAATCACCCTACCATTACACATTAGCGTAAGTGCGTATAACCCGAACCGGTAGTAAGACGCGGTGCTAATAATAATAATGATAATAATACACTACACTAATATTCTAGGGATTAGGAAGGTATAATTTAGAGTAAGTGTACCCGCATTTGCGGGGAGGTTTAGTGGAGGACCTTTTAGGAAAAATCACCCTCCGTATATACAACCAGGATAAAACCCCCGATATCGCCTTCTTTGGCAGTCTAGTCTATTGCAGGAATAGTACCTTAGACCATGCGGCCACCGAAGCAGTTAACTTTATATTTAAAAAACACATCCATTACCATTGTATACCTAAATTTATAGTAAAAAATTAATGTTAAAAAAGAACGCTTTGTTTAAAAACTGCCTTCTATTAATAGTAAGTAGGACTAAAAGGTACAAAATTTAATTAATTTTATTCTAATTTGAGTAATTTTGGTTTAAAAATAAGTCTTTTAGACTTTTCTCACTTATTGGGTTATATTTAGTTGACACATTTTTCATCAATGCCAATAAAATAAATGGTAAAACACCACCTCATTAAATTTTTCATATAGCCTCGAAGAAAATGTTTATCAAAAATAGGGTTTCATTAAATTAGCCTTAAGTAAGTTTTACTCATAATAACAAACACAATACAATAAACAACAAAATACACAACACAATAACACACAATCGATTTATAAACTTTGAACCAAATTGTTGAAACATTTTTAACAAATTTAAAATTTTCAAAACTAAGTTATTTGTAAAACTACCTTAAAATTATTTGCAATTTGTAAAAATAATCAATTTTCTTATTTATCATAGAAACTATTCTCAAATATACCAGTTTTGGATTCTATATTTATGATCAATTAAAAAAATGTCATTTTTTTGTAATTTCTATTAACTCTTAAGTAAACAACCATTAAATAAATGTATTTGAGAAAAATAAAAATAGACTAGTCACTATCATATAAAATATTCCCCAATACCAATTTTGAACAAAATCAATATAGGTATTTTCAAAAATATTCCAAATTTAATAAAATCAAAATAATCTAGTACAAATAAATAATTTTTAGAAAACAAATCTATTTAATTATTCGTTTTGTAAACAATTAACTGATACCCATTTTGAACCAAATCGCTAAAGCAATTTTCTAAATATTGAAAACGGATATAACATAAAGAAAACAAGTATAAAATTATATCTGCCATGTGAAACCACCCTAAATATACAGTTTAAACGAAAACTTGTTGGAACCATTTTCAAAATATTTCTTAATTTAAAAACTCACCCATCAGTAAACTACCCCTTAACGCAATTTACCTAAAACAACAAATATAAAGTATTATCTGGAATATAAACCGTTCCCTATATATCAATTTAAAGCAAAATCGTTAAAGACATGTTTATAAAACACATTATTTTAAATTAGTCATCACAAGACAAATGATTACCTAAAAACCAGTATTCAGTTACATTTGTCATGTTAAATACCCTCAAGATACCCATTTGGAACCAAATCGATATAGTCATTTTTTAAATATTTCAAGTTTTTGAAAAATCAGTAAACTACCAAAAAATGAGTTTTTACCTCAAAAACAAGTCAAACATTGTGCCAAGTTTCAGCTCCCTAGGTGCAGTGGAGGTGGTATAGTGGTCAGAGTTCTGGCTACAAATCCAGAGGTCCTGGGTTCGATCCCCGGGACTACTAGATGTTTTGTGGAGCAGTGGGTCTGGGACGGGGTCAACTCAGCCTTTCTAGGATAAATGAGGAGCTACTTGAATGAAAAAATGGCGGCTCTGGTCTAAAAAATTGAGATAAGTGGCCCAAGGATTAGTTGCGCTGACCACATGACACCATCTTTCCTCATAAGTTGGTGCTATCTTTGTAAATAGACGGCGACCACTTGGTCGGTATGGTTTGATTGTGGGTTGATTCCATGGAGTCTTAGTGTTTAATATGTATATATGTATGTATGTATGTATATATACTTTTATACATATATATGTATATATGTATATATACTTTTATACATATATATACATATATACTCTCAAAAGTTTTGGTTTGGGGGTGCAGCTGAATGAGGGGAGTAGAAATGGTTACAGCTTTGAGGAAGGGTATATACCAAACGGAGTTAATAAAAGTGGTTGAAAAAGGAAAAAAACTACCGTTTACTGGTCACACGTGTAATATATATATATAAATAAAATTAACAGGCCATATCTTTGACCAAGTATTTAATGCCTAAATAGCACTGGTTTGATTCCTACTTAAATATAATCTGTGTTTATGTGAACATCGATACAATTTCTGATTGGAGTTCAATCGTGTAACCAATTTCCCTACTAACCACCCTTGACTTGTGTGATGCAAATATTAAATGTGATTAGGCACCAGCTAGGTTCAAACCAGCACTTTATAAATTAAAAATCAAAGTCCTTATTACTATATTCAAGGAGCCACACAAAAATAAATTCATAATAAATTCTTAATTCATAATAAATATCTTTGGTGCTTTTAGTTATAATGTTATAATGTTTCATTAAAAAAAATTGTTCTTTCTTTCATTTTGTAACTGTTACAACCCTAAGGACTTAATTAAATATAGTTTAAATCAAAGAGACAAGTCAATTATATTAAATTTTGGGCCATGTCACATAAATTTACATATACAAATGCAATCTACTTACATTTAAATTAATTAGGTTAGTTTATATTTAGACATTTTATATTTTACTCAACAAATTTAGCCATTCAATTTTGTTTAAATATAAGTTGTATAGCCAGACATATTACGTACGAAGCATAGTTGTTCAAATAAAATTGATGAAAGAAGAAGTCATGCAATTAATTTTGTCACCCTACGATCGTAGTGTAGTAAATATTAATTTAATCTATTTGTTTTGAATACTAAATAAATAACCATTTTAATTTTGCATTTTCAACCCTAAATTTTATTTGGTCTTCTATCACTCTCTTCAGTGGGCACGTGTATTAAGACGTCCGTCTCGTCTTAATTCCTTTCCGATGAATGAGAAGTTTGGGGGTAAAATCATGGCAAGTGTATCAAAACGAATTTCCCAAATAGTTTCTCATTTTTTCTGCACATAAACGCGAGTATATTTACTCTAAAATTCAAACCTCCCTATTTTAATTTCAAGTAGCGTAAATATGCAGATAGCAAGACAGGGTGGAAATAATATATAAATACTATATATCATACATAATCCCGTCCTTTCTCATAATATTATTTGAACCTACCCTCAATTTTCTAACAGCTTCGTACAAGTTACAAATAACTGCCAAAACAAAAATACATATGATTAATGGATAGGGCTCAAGTTTCCTTCCCTCCTCTCCCCTTTCGCCTTCTCTTAAAACAAGATGAATGACTATATATATAGCTAAATTTACATCCAGACATTTGAACTTATCGTATACTATATATCTTGCAGCAATACACACATAAATAACTCTAGGTTACATTTTAGTGTTTTTTTATTACCAAACGCGTGTCTTTCATATGTTGCCAGATGTCATAAGTGATTTAGTTATGACAAAACCTTGTAATCCACATACTAAAACATCCACCTCCACCCTAATGAAGTAGGAATAAGGACTGTTGTGATGGATGTATAATTATGTGTGTCTTCTTGATATATGTTGAGCTAATTGAAGGATTTCGTACACCCTTTGGTCACACCAAGGTCCTCTCTTTGTACACCTCAAACTATTTTTTCATCATAATTCTTCAAACCATTTTGGTCGTTTTAAGTGTTAATGTCTTGAGTCATCAATCTAAATACCTTAAGATAGTGTCAGACTGGCAAGACCTATTCGGTATCTTTTTAAAAATATATTTAGCATCGCGTCTTACTACCCGTTCGGATTATACGCTTAAGTACTAATTACACTAATGGATTAAGAATTGGGAAGGTTTAATTTAGAGGAAGTGAACCCGCATTTGCGTGGAGGTAGAGTGGAAAACCATTTAGGAAAAACCCTCCCCAGTTCACCCGACCTAGATTCAAACCTCGATCTCCCCGTCCTCGGTAGTCTAGCTCAACACGACTGGCGCGTTAGCCAACTACACCACCGAGGCGTGTTATTCGGTATTATTCTGGCAGATGTAATTTGTGTTTTACTTCCCGTCCAGACTACACTCTTGGTTATTTTTTCTATCACTGCGTTTTACTATATATTCAAGTTTTACGAATATAAAATACTTACTCTAATGAGGTAGGAAGAATTTTAGAGGTTGTATACCCATTTTGCGTGAAGGAGAGTGGGAAATTGTTTAGGAAAAATTCATTTCAGTAGGCCCGAAAGGGATTCGAACCCTAATCTTCGCGACATGAGAGTGACACCTTAGTCCATTCGGATGCTGAAGTGGGTTACACGCATTTAATTACAGCAATTGTTTAGGTATGAGAAAGTAGAGTTTAAAGGTAATGTACCCACTTTTGCGTGGAGAGAGTTGGAATTTATTTAGGGAAAAATTACCCTCACTACACCCGGTTGGTTTTTGAACCCAAAATTCCCTGTCTCCAGCAAGCCATACTACGATTATCTTAATAATGTTTGTGCATGCGTAATGGTGTCTTTAGTGGTAGTGTTTCTAACAACTGAATTAATTTCCTTCACATTTTACGCGTTTCATTGAACACTACATTGAACACTACTATTTTTATACTAAAAAAAATTATTCTTACTTTCGAAAAGAGTAGCTATAGTTAACAAATCTTAAACTCCAATTTTAATTTTAATAGTATATTAAAATAAACTTGTTTCTGTATATTACTCTTTCACGGAAAAAACTATCACACCAATTTGTGCTGAAATTTCGCATACACAGTACGTAACTCGGGATATTCTGTTAACATATAGGCCGATTAAAATTTACTTCCGCCTTTTGTTTCAAGATGGCGGCTACAAAACACTCCCATTTTGCTTATTGCATTTTCGTCGGGCCAACTTTGAAAGGTTCCTTGCTAGAGATATTTGTAATAAAACAGATCCCATGATAATAACGGGTAATTGGCTTTAATATACAATATATTTAAATCAATATTTAATTCAGGTTATGTGCCATTCACAAATCAAGCATAAGTATGTGTTTGGTAATGAATTACATGTGAGGATGAGAATTGAATCCAGGTCTATTGTTTGTGAAAACAGCATAATTTGGCACCAAATATAGGTCTGCATGGCTATGTTTTTGATTACTATTGAGTAAGAGACGATCTCAATTGTACATCAAAGATGCTGCCTTAGAATAATGAATTACATATGACCCCAACATAGAAATTATCTTAAAATATCATACTTAAAGCATTGACACGCAGAGGACAAAGTCCCTATATTCAATTCTATTTCCCGGTTGTTAGATAAAAAAAATCAAAATATTATTGTTGTAAGAACTTAAGAAATAAAGGGTTGATTTTATAAATAATTAAGTGATATTAAGTGTGTATTATTTAAATATTGCCATAGTTTGATATAATAAGATGGATTTGATTTAATTTAATTTAATGATTTGTTTTGGAGGTTAGGTTATGTTAAGTTGAGGCCTCAATGGTCTGGTACGCTCATGCGTAATTCATTTCAGGCTTTAAGCTAATACTGGCAGGTTTGTTTGAGGATCAGTTGGTAGATTTTTGTATTCTTTGGAAAATAAGATTTGAGGTGTTCGATATAAGGTTTATCTGGGAGGTAGCTATAAGGGGATATGCTAAGAGTAAATTCACCTCTATTTGCATGAAGGGGAGATAGGAAAACCAAAGTGAAAATAACAATGCGTACAGGTCCTCGAGTGCACTTGAACTGGATCCAAATCAAGTCCAATACTTAGCTTCTGGCTTAGAACCAAGAATGGAAACTAATACCACTGCCTCGATAGTGAAAACAAGGGGACTATACTTTTGAATATAAAGCCTAACTCATTCTATTTGTTTGATTGGTTCCAGAAAAGCTTAAAAAACCATTCTTATAAAGTTAAAAAATATAATACGTTACATCTTTATGAATAAATAGATATCGTGCAACTATATCATTCGTTAAAACGGTTACATCCTAACACTAACTACCTTGAACTAAATCTAATTTGTAATCTGATCAGGCTGTACTTGGAAATTCCTTTCACTAATTTGCATTTCCCTGTTCAATCTAGCTTAGCTCCTCTCTACACCCAACACTTTACCAAGTTGTATCTGCCCACAGCTAAGAACGATATATATGATCCAACGCAAGCTCTTTATTGTTAATTAAAACGAGAAAGTTGGACTCCTCAAACAGTAAAAATAAATGTATTAATTATTTCCTTGACAAAGCAACTTTTACAATTTCGTGACTAAAAATGTTACCCATGAACAAATGTGAATATAGTATTTTTAAGGGTTATAATTAAATAAGTAATCCTTAAATAATTGAAAGTATAATTATATACAATGGAAAAACCACACTCTTTTAGAAATGAATCTTCAACAGCATCTTAAGTACAGGACTTAAGTAATTTTACCGTCTAAAAATTTAGGCAGAATAGAAAAGTTGTTGCCTCTTTTTAAACATTTAATTTTCTTAGAAAATTTTTAGGTTGGGTTTAACTTAACTCCATGATAAATATATACATAAGATTCAGGGTCATTTGGAAAGTCATTAAAGTTGTTTGTTTTGTAGTCAATTATTCTCTTTTAGACTCTACTTGAAACAGCTCAACTGTTTTCATCAATTAAGTTTTATTTGGATCAATATTACAATTAAAATATTGTGATACTTTAGTGGGAATATTTTAAAAGGCCCACGTTTATTTTTTTAGGTGATATATATATCTTTGGATATTATTTATCTTAGGTTAGGTTTGGTTATGTTGGACTAGGGCTCTAATAAATAATTGATAATACAATTTTGAATCAAATTTTATATTATAGCGATACATAAGACGCTGCTACACAGCACTGGTTCTTAAACTGTGTGTCGTGAACCCTTCATAGGTCGTGAAAATTATTCTTGGGGTCACAGCAAACCTTGACAAATGAGAGGGAAATAAATATTTGTTATAGAACTATTGAAGATATAGCACACTAAAACCTTTCATTATATACTTGTTTATCTTATAGCAGAAATGAACGTCACCCGAACTAATTACTCCAATATAATTATTTAATGATCATTTGTAGATTTAACATACATATACATATTATATACATATGAAAATGGTTTTAGTAACTTTTATAACTGTCAAAAAAAAATCTTCCTACATAAATTAGAGTGTTTCTATTATTTTTGAGGTACATTTACTTGGGACTTCCACATCAGTTCTCCAAAGGGACCAGGTTATGAACCTCAACGTAAGGAGACGTCAGCGATAGTCGTAAAAAAGGACACCCCTAAGTTTCGTCGCCAAGAACAAAGAGATGTACTGGTGACCTTTATGTATTCAGATCATTGCGTTATTTCAGTAAGGCAGAGCAGATAGCATATTTAGCTGGGTTTTTTTTCTTTGTAGTATACGTCTACATGCTTGAAATGTCTCCTTTAATGCCCTGTTTACGTTCCAACGCGTTCATGAATGCGAAATTTACATAATACTCCCCCCCCCCTCCTCCACCCTTCCACATCGCAAGACAAACTTTTTTTAGTTTTGTTCCTTTGGTTCGTTCCACGCGATCTAGAATTCTTTTCTCTCCCCCCC
>CABFVZ010000472.1:361078-382060 GCA_902151445.1 Timema monikensis | reverse complement strand
TGCGTGTGTGAAAAATTCAAGTTGAACTAAATTGCCATATTTCTGTTAACATATTTATAATTTTTTGGGGTTTACTAAGATGCAAACCACGTATATGATAGAAATAATATGTACGTGATCTGCACGTTAGTAAACCCAAAATATGTTTTTACATAGGGGTAAAAGTGTATATGTGGCGAGCTTTGGATGTTAAATAAATTATAATATCAAACTATGACTTTGCTCAGATGAACAATATTTAAAAAAAAAATACAAATTTATTAAGCTCTATTATAAATTACCAATGCTATAATTTTGTAAAATAATGAAGTGAATTTTGTTTCAACGTTTTATCTAAAATTAAGAACAAAAGTGATATATTTTGTAAGCTAGTATGTATTTAGTTTGTGCGGGGAAAAAATAATAATATATATTTAGTACCACGTCTTACTACCCGTTTGGGTTATACGCTAATGAACTAATTACGCTAAAGGTTTTAGGGGTTAGAGAAAATGTATCCGCATTTGCGTGGAGGGAGGGTGGAAAACCACTTTGAAAACTAACCTCATTACAACTGACCTAGATTCGAACCTCGCACTCCCCGTCATCGGCAGTTTAGTCCACTTTAAGAGTAGCGCGTTAGACGACGCGGCCACCGAGGTGCGGGATATTTTATTTTAATTGCTTTTAAGACGTATCTTTTAGACAAACTCTCTCTTCAAACTTACACGTAACATTATATAGTAATATTACATATATTTTTGTAAAATAATTAACTCTTAAATTTACATAATTCTGTTTCATCTAGTAAACATAAATATACAAATTGAAGCTAGCTCTTCGGCAGACCTTATACATTTTCATATATATTTATGACAAGTGTGTGAAATTTATTGATGTCACTAGAGTAATAATAATAATAAAAAGTGTAATAGAGTCCAGGAAATCTTCGTTCCCGGGTTGGATACAGCGACAAAACCAAGCCAACAGTAACAAAACATTCTCTTTCTCACAGCGCAAGAGGGGGTTGGAAGAGGTCACTTCCTAATGCGGACAACGGAGACTGGCCAGCGGTCCACTCATTTATTACTGCCGGCGTCGCCTTGCACACTCCATAAAATGAAACACTACATAGACACATTCATAGATGTGTGTGTGTGTTTTACACAAGCCTGAATTGTGTTTTATGACCGCGATACAAAATGCGCTTTGAGAGAGAACATTCACCCCCCACCCCCACCCCCAGGCAGACAATGAGCCAGGAGTAATTAGGTGACTCTCCCTTCACAAAAATGGAAGTACGCTTTATCTCACTTTTACCTTACTATCTCTACTCTACTATTGTAAATAAACGTGGATAACCCGGATGGGTAGTAAGGTTCTATTCATGAAAAGGTATCGTAAGATAAGTTAAAATGTCGTTCAGTGGTATTCTTCTTCATAGAATACATTCAACTGAAATGTTATTGACTTATTTAAAAAAAAAGGATTTGAATGAGTAGGGTAGCTCAGAGTGTTGCAGCATTATCGTGAAGGAAAGATGTGAAAACAACATGTGGGAAAACTCTCCTCGTGCACTCGGCCCTTATTCTGTCTTCCCTTATCGACGCTGCCCACTTGGAGATTCTGAAGCTATTTTGCGAAGCAGGTTGCATCTTAACTTTACGCACCTAAGCAGTCTAAGCACCATCACAGTTAGATGACAATTTATGAACTAGAGAGAGAGGGGGAAGAAAATGATAAGTTCACCCTGAGAGGGCTCTTTTCTATGTGCTGTGATAGTCCTTTCCCTCTTCCTCTGACGAGTTTACACAGTCACTTTAATATTTGCGCCTTGAAAACATTGACTTGTTTTTTAATTTCACCTTTTTCTTGTTCCCTATTCTAGATAGACATATGTTACCACGGACTTTTTAATCTACATCCTGGAAGGAAGATTCCTACAGGACATTTCCGTGATTCTAACAAATATCCTAAGTTGTAGGGGATTCGTAATAAATAAGCTTACAAAAAGTTACTTAAGGATAAAAAAAACGCTGTGGGACTATTTTTAGAATTATTTAAGATTATATGGTTTTTATTTCGACGTTATATCTTTAAAACTCGTTGAGTAAAACGTAAATTCATTAACATGGGAAATCCTATCTTAACCTGCCATGACGTCACAGGTAGGCAACTTCCTTCAGCTCCTGAAGATTTAAATTCTAATCTAAAGCTGCGTCTTTACTGGAGAAACAGAGAGCAACTCATAGCAACAACATGGTCGCAAATGAAAAGTTGATATTTGTTGATGTAGGTTTCTATGTGATGCATCATGATGATGTCGCAATGTGCACATGTTGGTGTTTGTTGCATATATCCGCTCAATCAATAGAAAATATGAAAGAGAGTCCAACATTCAGTCGCGGAGACAAATGTTTCTTCTATTTAGATGGTTTGTTTCAGTTGAGACTGGTACTTATTGTAAGTTAGTTGAATTGATTTCACTAGTAATTAGTTTATCGGCATGGCATTTTAATGAAGTTCACAGGATTACATCCAATTAATTGATAGTTACAAACAACATCTGTGTCCTTGGAACCCCAAAAAGACATGAAATATAAAGGTAGAATTCCCTCGGCGCGTGTATATATATATATATTCATGCATTCCGGCGCCAAACCCTGTGAATTACAACTGTCACATTTGAATATTGGATCAATTTTTACATCTGTGAGTTAAATTTAGTGAGTATTTGTTTTTTATATCTACTTTGTTTATTTTGTATATCCTTAGGCCTTATAAAAGAAATATTAATCGAGAGCGAGTTCGATTCTTGGCATAGCTGAAAATTTGTCATTGATAAAAATATGGGTTTACACTTTCATATTGATAAATAAACAGCTGAGCACTGGATGCTGTGTCTGTCCTAGTCTTAAGATAGATTCCAAGGCACATGAAGCTACGAAAGACCTAGCAAGCCGGTAGTGCAAAATATATGGCTGGAAACATTTTTAAAAAAATCGACTGTATTTATATGCGAATGTCTTTAAATGTAGGGGATTATATTTTTGCAGACTAATAAACATTTATCTAAATAAAATGATCATTACAAGACTAATTATAGAATTACTATTTTTCTGATAGTGGTGACATAATCTAGATAATCTTTCCTTATAAAAAATAATAAAATCCACAACTCTCAATGGTTTACCTGTATTAATATTATTTCATAAAAACTACTAGCTGAGTATACACTAACTCCTTTGCAGATAGCGACTGTCCTGTAGATTATGCGGGCCACAAATGTGCAAATCGCCCAAAAGAGAGGAAGGTCTCGCTTACTTGAGCTCTCACCCATTGCCACACCCCCTTAACTATGCTGCCTAACTCCTTTCCACCCAACTTCCCTCGGGTTCTTTTTTGTTTGAAAAAAAAAAAGTAGGTCGGGGATATGAGAGCAGGAAAGCTCACCATATTCATTATCTTTATGTTTTTACAGTGTAGTTCCTGAAAGTGGTCGGGTTACGCCACTGGATTAATTTATATCCCAGGTTTTTTTATCGTCCCCTCCTTCGCCCCCACTTCTAGCCTCTCTCATGCCTTTCCTGTTATAATTTGTTGGGAAGCTGTGTAAGCGAAGACTTCTCAGTGGTATTTAGCGATGCTCCATTACNTTTTGCCCCCCCCCCCCCTCTCTCTTCCCCCCTCTCCTCTTTTTCAATGACGCAGAGGCTAAAAGCTGGACCGTGGTTCAATTAGTTGGATTATTTTATGCGTTGTGGTCATTTCTAGAATAGAACTGGTTAGCATTAAACGTCATCCTAATTTTAAGTTGTTGTTTGCGTTACGTTTTACGTTTAACTACTCTGATTTAGAGACGAAGGAACTTTTTGGACAGTTACAAAAGTTACCGAAGTGTTGTTTGTATATATTTTTACTTAAAGTCATGTGATCTAAAACTGTACATTTTCATAAATGATATTTCACATATTTCCTTAGTTGCGCCAGTAAACTTTTCGAATGATTATTTATTCCCAGTGTTTAGAAATTTCAGCAATTTTTTTTTTTTCACACCATGCCCCATATTAAAATTTGTCCGGATTATTAGCATTTTACTACGCGATGAGCTAAGTATTATAAAGGAAGAACTTAAAATAACTGTGTCTAAATTTTCTTGAAAGAAGTGGGGGAACTATTTAGGAAAAACAAACATCTTTGGTACACCCGACCGGAATTTTATCTCCGAAAAACCTTTCGCTGGCAAACTAAGCAAGACATGATTTTTGTCCCAGAGTTCACCCACGAATGTTTTGTCAAATAAGAATTATTGCCAACAATACCGGAATTAGTAGTCTGTAAAGTTATATCGGAAACTTGTAGCTTCAGTTGTAAATCATTTAGTGGGCATAGTCAAATAAAGGGGAACAGGACGTTGTAAATCTTGCGAGCTCTCCCGATTTTCATTTTTATGGCATAATATAGTGGATTACTGTACACTCTTGACTCTATGCTGGATTAACTTACAGATTTGTTTAGAATTTGTTTACTGTAGCACATCTTATGATTTATTGTATTGCTTAGTGTTTATTTTATATATATAAACAAATTAATCTTTGTATATTAATGAATACGGAAACTAAGAGTCTAATCTTAAGGTGAGACCAGGATTTAAATACCGGTATGTTTTACTAAATGGTTTTCCCACTTTACCTCCACGCACGTGCGGCTGTATTTTCTCTAAATTCTAACTTCCTTATGCCAATCCCGTTGAGTTAGATAAATGCGAGTAACCCAGACGTAATTGTATCGGAATGTATTAACTTAATAAATGGTAGTTCACAATAATTTATACTTTCTTAAATAGGCTATTTTAATAAGGAAAAGTAATTAAAAATTTGTTATCGGTAACCTAACCTTAAATAATTTCCTCGTAAGAAACCATTATGTAAATAATTATATTAAACACAATTCTGGTATAAATTTTAAACAAAATTATTAAAGATTGGAAAAAAATTCTCAGCAAGTTAACCTCAACAACATTTTTTAAATAAAAAATTAAAATATATTCTTATTTATCTACTAAAACAATATCCAAATATACATTTCAAATAAGATCATTAAAGTTATTTTCGAAACATTTATCATTTTCAAATAACACTCATAAATATAAAACATTTTACATAATTCATTTTGGACAATCTATCCAAAGGCATTTTTGGAATAGATAGAAAGAACTTTCAAATATAATTATATTATAAGCAACCATTAAGTTTAGGGCTAGAATTCAAATTCTGATTCAATCTTTATGTATATATATATATATACATACAATAAAACTATCAAGTTTTAACGACTTTGCCTACTTGGAGATTTCGGAGCTATTTTGTGAAATGGGTGGCGTCTTAACATGACGCACCTAAGCAGTATGAGCACTATCACATATATGCGTCAATGTACAAGATAGAAAGCGAGGGAAGAAAATGATAATTTCCCCCTGAGAGGGCTCTTGCCTGTGTGCTGATAACGCTTTCCCTCTTCCTCTAACGAGTTTACACGGTTACTTTAATATTTATTCCTTGTGACTTGATTTTTAATTTACCTTTTCTTTGTCTCCTATTATAAATAGACATTTGCTACCACGGAATTTTTAATCTACATCCTGGCAGGAAGACTCCTACAGGCCATTTTCTTGTACAAGACAAATAGTCTAATTTGTAGAGGATATATATATATATATAAAAAAAAATACAATTACCAAAAATTAATCAAAGATAAAAATAATAATAATTTTGTTACATTGTAGAACTATTTTAAGACTTATTTAAGAATGTATGGTTTTTGTTTCAACGTTATATTTTTAAAACTCTCTGAGTAAAACGTAAGTTCAATAACATAGTAAACCTTATCTCAGCCGTCCGTGACGTCATAGGTAGGCAACACTTCATTAACGAAATTAATCAACCCATTTTAGCTGTATTATAAATTATCACCGCTTCTTACTACCTGGCCAGATGATACGCATTTGTTATAAATACTTAAATGGGGTAAGGATGAGGAAGGAAATATTTTAGAGGTAATATACCGCATTTACGCGGAGGTAGAGTGGGAAGCCATTAAAGAAAAAAATACCATCCTCAGTAAACCTGACCGTTATTCGAACCTCAATGTCTCCGTATTCAGCAACCCGATCTAACACGAGAGTGACGCCTTAGAACGTTCGGCCGCTGAAGTGGGTGTGTTAATAGTGGCTTCAGTTATTTAGAGTAGGACAGGTAGATGGACATATAGACTTGTAAGATACAACTATTTTATTTCGGGGGCACACAAAACATCAAGATCCATCAAAATATGTAGGTCTAAAATGTTCACGACTAAAAAAAATAACAATCCCATCAGATTCAGTGGTTTCCCGTTAGTCCTGGAACGAGGCGTTAGTGTTGCTGCAGGCGCCCGCATTAACTGACTGAAACTTCTTGTTTTTCTCCACTAACTTAGCTGAAGTTCGTCCTCCTTCTTTGTTTCTTAGTTTGTTAGTTTGTTCGTTTGTTTCTTAAAGGATCGATGGGTTTACTTCACTCTCGACAAGTTTCACGCAAAAACTACATATTACTTTATGGATCGCTACAAATAATCTGCCCTAAATATCAGGTTTATCTCCTCTGGTTTATTGGTGACAGGTCAGGGTTCGAATCCCGCGTCTTTATTTTACCTTTTTAACTGGTTACTTACTCTTCCACACAAACTTGAGTACATTTCTTCCAAGCTCTACCTTCCTCACCCCGATGCTTACTGGCAAACTTTGCCAGCACTAATGCTACATTTGATTCAAAACAAATTGTGTTTTGACGTTTGTTTATTTATGAAAACATTACTTTTATGCCTTTCGACGGAACAATCTATATATGTTTCCTTAATGATAAACAATAAAATTAAGATAGCTGAATTTTTTTGGCAGATGAACCTCGCTGAGGAAGTGTAGTTTGTATCATAGTAAAGATATTTAAAACTAAACAATTTATTTATACATAATAATATATGTATATACATATATAAATACATAAATATTTATACATCTATAAATATGTATATACATAAATATATGTATATAATGGTCATGATGAACTATGATTAACTATAGCTCTTTACTCATTTTCTATTCCCCCTGGGATATTAAAATTAATTTAAAAATTACCATATCCAAGCCCTACCAACTTTATATTTACTTATTTTGGACGTTAATTTGCATACAAATCAATGTTTCCAATATCTTTTTTTACAACTATAATTTCTATACTTTACATTTTAAAATAGCTATTATAATTAATACAGAGTTGGTCCCACGACATAAAAATCGATTTTTGGGCTAAACTCTGGGCTGGGAATGTTTAGCTGATAAATGCACTTGGTGCTTTCTTCCCAATTGGATTTTCCTAGCAACGGTCCACCCTATTTTCTTGAAGCAAATGCTAATTTGTTGTATATGATATTCACGTAATGTACATAGGTTATCATTAAATTGCTTTAAGTTACTGATACAGCGAATGGGGTTAAAAAAGTGTTGTACTTCTAACTTGATATTATATTCGGCAGTGGTAGATTTAGTTTAGCTGTTTTAGTAGAGAATAATGGCTACCTGCTTGATATAATTTTTTTCCACTGTGTTTTTTCATCCTTACTTTAAGCTAATTCTGGTTAATTTCCTTTAATTAACTCTTCAAAGCTCGTAAGTAACATTTCCAAAAATTGCTCTACAGATTTTGTTCAACATTTTTTAGCACCACGCCCTATTATCTGATCAGGTTATACGCACATGTACTAATTACGCGAATTAACTATGGATGAGTAAGGTTGAATTAAGAGGAAGTGCACCCACATTTGCGTGTAGGGAGAGTGAAAAATCTGTTAAAAAAATATTTTCAGTACACCCGACCTGGTTTCAAACACTGATCTCCCTGTCATCGGCAGTTTAGTTTGTTGTGAGAGTGATGCCTTAGACCATGTTGCCACCAAAGCAGAATTGTTCAAAATTGACATATTATTAAGAATGTTTAAAATTAAAGTAGCCCTAACCATTTTTGTTTGAAATTAATGTCTAAGGATTACTTATTGCAAGTACTAAAAAATACCTTGTTTGTTTTTATGTAGAAATCCTATTTTAATGTGTACAAGTAGTTTAAAAAATTTACTTCTGTGAAATTCATATCTTAGTATTTATGTTATAGATCAAATAACAGCAGTTAGTTTTCATCCCCCGCTTCCAGGATGAAAGACCGCAGTGCATGATGTTTTTACCATAGATTGTTTTGAGGTCTGTCTTAGCTTTTACAGTCACTCGGTCCATCTAAAGTTTGATTCATATGTTCAACGAAAATAGAGAACAGAATCTTCCTGAGTGGTGCAACAATTCACACGCTGTATGATTACCTATGGTGCATTGCCGCACAAACTAAACATCTTATTATCAACATATTGTATTTTCTAGTGGCTCTCTTAGAACATTCTCCCGATGGATGTTTTCAAATTATAATGACTTGTCGTGGCACAATCCAATACGTAGATACAAGCTTTACATTAACGGGTTATTACAAATCTTCTTACGAAAGCCAACGAAACTGTCTGCTCGCGCATGTGCACTGATTTGATATGGTTGGTTTTGACATTTGATTGGCTCTCCCGCGCCGAACATTTCAGGTAAAGCGGGCGAAGTAGAGGTGAGTTGAACTTGCGCCCGTGAGGTGGAAATCTGGTGATTGGCTTAGAGCTCGTCACGTGATCAAGTTTCTGTTTTGCGAACGTGTGAATCTACAGTTTTATAGGGTCAATCTGGTAAACCAATACAAATACTTTTACAAATAGTTTATGCTTGAGCTGGACTAGTTTAAAATTAAAGAATGTTGATGCTATCATAGGCGTAAAAAGGACGGTCAAGGGGGTTATGACCCCCCCTCCTTAGATTTAGGGATCCTTCAAAGTGGGGACTTTACATATATACACATATATGTAAATAAACCCTAACATATGCTATGCGATTTTATAATTTTAATATTTAATTTAAAATTATTATTCAAAAGGAACAACAAACATACTAAGAAACGAATAAAAAATACAGTTTGATAAATACGCAACAACAAAAAACTAATGTTATAAAATTCTACAGGAATATAATAAATCGCATAATTTCATGTATAAAAAGTAAAAAAGATAAGGGTAGTTTACTGATAACAATTTTTTTAATGTTGTTGAAAACTATATTAGAATGTGTCAGAAATGTATTTACTATTGTAAAAGCATTGATATTTATATCCATGTACTCATACGCCTTATCATGGGGCTTTTGACAAATGTTGGTCATGTAGTTGAGATAGTTATTATTATGTGTGTATAAATATGTTGACGTTACAGACGAGTAGCTAACGCTGGACTGTATGTAAACATATACTTATAATTGTCTAGTAATCGTTAGATGTAGTTTATTTTATAAGAAGAAGCTTTCTGCTTCTACTACGGAGTAGGTGCTGATCGACCGATAGCTTCGAGCTTCCTGCTTCCACCAAGGTACGATGTGATAAGAATGGGTGGGCGGGTGTAATTTAGAGTCATTAACAAAGTGTTATCTTATTTTTGGAATTGATTATCTTCAAACTAAGTTTATATATGTAAAACTGTTAATCACTTTAAGAAAAAACTTTTTTTTAAATACTTATACACACCGATGCCTGCATTGGCTATATAAATAATGTTAACTATCTATTAATTATAAATTAGTGGTGTGAGACTTTTTTCCTTCAAGTAAATTGTTTTATTAATAGCCATGGAAGAAAAATTGTTTTTAATGCTTTACAAGGGCGTCTAGGAAGCGAATATTAAACCATTAATGTAATTTCCTTTACTTTTGGACTTAAAATAATTTATATTTCAAACAACCTACGTATTAATACTATACATAAAATACAATATGTATAATATTTTCATATTTAATATCAAAGTGGTATGTAAGGGAATGAGACTTAAGGTAAGTATTTTTGCAGTTTTTATTAAAAAAAACGTTTTTGGCCAAAATAAATAAAATATGGCCATCTAGTATTCCAGTTTAATTTTAAACTCATGGTTACCACAACAGTTCTTTATTATTTATCACAAGCATAATGGCATTTGAATAGAAACATTTAATCAAAGAGTAAAAATAATGTTTAAATTCCGAGATGCCCAAGACAAATATTCAAGAAATTGTTGGGATTAATATGTGTAGAAAATTAGTTTAAACATATTTACTGTAAAACTATTTTATTTATTTAGATTTAAAACAAAAAAAATAAAAAAATTGACCTTAATTTATTCTCAATTTATTTACAACTATGGTTACCTCAACAGTTATCCAATATCTGTCAAGGGTGTCCTGGAATTTTATAACAACTTTTTCTGTTCATTTAAAAAGTTTCCCATCTAATGTCGCTATGCCCATGAAAGATATTCAACAACTGTTGATATCACCATGTGAAGAAAATTCAATTTTATGTTTATACTGGAGTAATATTTTATGTTTTGGGCCAAAAAAATGTTTGCTATAAAAACTTCAAAAATACTGTCCTTAACTCGAGATCTCTATGAACAGTTATAATCAGAATTTTGTGGAAAACCCTTAGCACACTAAAACTAATAAGACCTTATTCTGAGAGAGGTCCTGCCCGGGATCCAAACTGGCAACTGGCCAGTTTTTAAACTGTAACAAATGATTGTTAAAGTCCCTTAAAGTCTAGTTAGTTTTGCCAACTGTATGTATGGAAGGCGTTTACAGGTTCTTAACAAATAGGGCAGGCACAATATGGATTTTTCACGATGAATAGAGTAATACAATTTACACTTTACATCTCCTCTTTCTGTAAAAGCGTAACAGAATCCATACTTTGCACTGTCGCCACTTGACAAAGAAGCACATAATGTAATCTACATTTTATACTGCTCTTACTCGACAGAGATAAACACCATCCAAACCTTAAACTTCTGCTACTGGATAAAGAAAGACTCATTTAGCCTACACTTTAAACTAACGTCATCGACCAGAGAGGTAACGTTACTTGTTAAAGTAAACTCTACGTTAAGGTGGGTTTGAAAGGGACGCAAGAGAAGGCCAGTATTTTTTGCAGTTTTTATGGCACAACATTTTTTGGGGCCTAAATGTATAAAATATTGCTGCGGTACAAACATGGAGTTTAATATTCTTCACATGTTGATATCAACAGTTCTTGAATATCTGTCATGAGCACAACGGTATTAGATGACAAACTTTTTAAATAAAGAGAAAAAGTTAACATTAAATTATTCTAGAACACCCTTGACAGATATTCAAGAAATGTTGATATCACCATGTGAATAAAATAAAATAAAATGTTTGTACTAGAGCAATATTTTAATTATTTTGTTCGGAAATATATTATATTATAAAAAAATTAAAAAACTGGCCTTTTCTCGCGTCCCCTACCATCCCACCTTAAAGCAACAGCTCCGTATTAGGTTTTGTCCTATCCCAACTCGTGAGGAAGGGATGTTAAACGCTCCACGCAATCCCTTGATAGAAGAAACCCAGGAACACAAGTGAAGGAAAATTCTAAGAATAAATTGCAGAACACATGTAAAAGACAAAAACTGGTAAATAAAATAAATTATTAGGCAACCCAAACAAACTTACTCCTTAATTTACCTAAAAAATGGAATCATTTGCTTATAAATCGGAAACTGGAAGGTTTCTTCCATATCCCCATGTAGGAAAATATTATTGATAAAATATGAAAAAATAAAGATAATCTCTAAACAGTTAATTTCTTCTTAAGTCAACAACCTGAAGATCGAATTGATGTAATTTATATCCATCCGGAGCTGGGCATGAACTCGACCCTTTGGCTGGTTAGTGCTGCCTGCACCATCTGGTATAAAATACCATGCTATAAGGGAGTTCAGAGTGTGTTTAGATACCTTTTTGCCTCCCACACTGAATTTCAATGAGTGAGCATGAAAGGACCTACCAATTTTGCTGTAAATATATTTTTACATACCTTTCAGGGTTATTTCACATGCTACAGTGGACATGGAACCGACGGCGACTTTACTTTCCCTCCGAAGGAAGTTGTGCTACGGATTTGTATCACTCAAGGAAAATTTGTTGACCCCGGCTGGATTTGCACCCACGGACTTCAGGTCGACAAATCAATTACGGCAAATTATAGATTAAATATAAGAAACAAAACAGTAACCAGTCTATGTATCTAGACACAAACTAAGTGCACCAACGGACATTGCAATCTTTGTCTACGATCGATAGTAAGATAAGTAAAATAAAATAGTATACATTGTTACAGAAACACATTTAATCAAAGAGCATGAATTAAATAATAGACAATGCTACAAAATATATTAAACCAGAACATACGGCTCCCTGCGCTATGTTAGCATGTGTTTATTTTATCGCTATGCGCTACAGTTTTTTATATTTGTTTTGTTTGTTTTCATTTGCCGGTCCTTTATGTTATGTAACTTCCCAGCTCTCAATTGACTAGGCGTCCATTTAAAAATTATATTTTCTTATAACTTGGAAACCATTGGTTTTATAAAAATACATTGTGGAGATCTAGTGACGAAGCAAATATATGAAGGTAGAGTGCGTGGATCAAAAGGAATGGGTAGGCCATGTAAGACGTGGTTAAATAATTTAATTGAATATGTTAGAGAAACATTAATAGTTTTAAGAATAAAAGAGAATATATGTATCTGTTTATGGATGTTGTTAAAGCGAGGGGAGTATGGCAAGGATAGGGAAGTTTAAAGAAAGTTAGTGAGGATGGATTAAGTAGGCAGTTGTTGTTTTTTTTAGCTAAATGCACAGATTCTTGCTTACCCCTTAAGGGACCAGCGTGATTAGGTATGTGTGTATGTTTGTATTTCAAATACAAAATTTTGTTTTCTTGATACGCCTACATCTTTGCAATGTTAAGATTTTTTTTTGCATCTTAAAGAATTGTGGGAATATATCAACAATAAATATGTTTGTTTATGTAAGTTATCCTCTGAATTATTTTATACATATTTGTTTGTGTATGTTATGTTTAACTGTTCATGGATACAAATTTAAATCAAAATATTAAAATATATATATATATATATTGTTTTAACCCTTTGTAAACTACTCTTAATTTTAGAGGTGGGGAGATAATTTAAATAAAAACATCTAAGCAGTATTAAATTCCCTGTTTCAGCCAGGTCGTATGAATAGTTTCGGCTCTAGGTTAAATATTATTAGACATACACTAACAGCATTACGAAAACAGATTTTTGCTGTTTCAGGGGATCACGAAACTTCTACAACTATCTATTTTTTTACGATCACAATCATTTCTCTTTCCTAAAGGTCGTGAGAATGTAAATATACAGATCATATGAATGCATGTCTTTAAAATTACATCCCATCATTATGTGGTAGCGGTGACCTGGTGGTCTAGGGGTAAGGTGTCAGACTTCTGTGCTGGCGGCCGGGGTTCAATCCTCGGTCCCGGCACAGATTTATCTATGTGGGGAATGCCAGGCCTCCACCGTGGTTCGGATTCCACGTTAAACTGTAGGTCCTCCATTTCATCTCACAATCACCCTACCATTCGCGTGAGTATAACCCGAACGGGTAGTAAGACGCGGTGCTAATAATAATAATAATAATAATAATAATAATAATAATAATAATAAATAATAATATATAATGAATGATTCATTTATTATACTTGCAAACAACCCTACATCTAATTACCATTCTTTAGCTTGTTCGTCCTTAAAAAATATGAGGTAGAATATAAAAAAACTGTAAGATAATTTAGTACTGTTTGAACGCTTCATAAAATGTTTGCAGCGCTTTCGTTTTAAAACAACGTGGGTTGTAATTTTTTATGGCTGTTTTTCCTTTCTTTTTTATTTATGCTGGTCCAAAGTAATTAAGATGTTTCCTCGGCTAGGGTTCAATAGTAAAATGGGGGAGAACCAAGAAAAATGGAGATAATTTAAATAAAAGTCTAAACTTTGTTCATGAGAACTTAGTTGTGCATATCATTAGATTAATTTGATTCGTTAAATTAATTAAGAAATGTATAAACTATGTGAGATCAATATGAGGTAGCCCACTACGGTGGTGGCACGGTTTAAGGCATCACTCTCTCAATAGGCTAGACTGCCGATGACAGGGATATTGACTGAGGGAGGTTTTTCCAAAACTGTTTTCCACTCTTCCTCCACGCAAATGCGGGTACACTTCCTTTAATATAGCCTCCCTAATCCTTAAAACCATACGCGTAATTAGTACATAAGCGTATAGCTCGAACGAGTAGTAAGATGCGGTGTTAAAAATCCTCGGTCTCCCAGTTTTCGGCACTTTAGTCTATTACGAGAGTATCGCCTTAGACCATGCGGCCACCGAAGTGGGCTCCCACATGTTACGATAAACTCCGTATATTCCATTGAAGATAGACAGTCACAATTTTCTTGTTTCAAAAATCACTCCTTCCCGTGGAACAATACTTTAAAATAGAACTTGTCTGTATATATACGGTTTCCCCACTAAGACGATGATACGGGTGTCATAGCTTTGAGGCGCCACCGCCTACCTCTGTCGATGATTGTGACGCGTGCGCTCATTCTTCTGTTCGCCGGTTGAATTCAAATCTCTAGTAATCCCCCATACTCTCTACCTTTACCATCCTTCTATTCTTTATCCTCTCCCTATCGCCCTATTTACCTCTTCTCACTTCACTTCATGAAATTTTTATTCAACGTGTCACTAAAAAAAGGAAGGGGGGAGATGGGGAGGGGGCGTTGGAACGCGAGCAGTGGTATTCTTAGTTAAAGGATTCGTTTATATTTCGAAGAGACGACAAAGATTGATTTAAAAACTTAGTGAGGGGTCTTTTAGGTGACAAAGAGATGGCTTAAAGGGTCGTTCGGATTTGATATGATAAGCAAAAACTAGTGATGGACCGGTTAAGAAATGAAACCGATAACGGTTCTATTATTATGGTTCTAGGTTTCATTTAATAACAAATTAATATAACGTTGCTTGTTTTTACCCGATACATGCAAATCTTGCGTTACTATTGAGTAGGCCCTACTAACTAATCTCATTCTCTTATTTTTATATTAAATCCAATATTTATTAACCCTGCTCTTAAAACTCTAAACACATAATCAAACAAAGGATACAGATGAAAAGGAGGAAAGTCGAATTTTAACGGAAATTGAGATGGTACTGCCATCTATTACACAATCATGAGACCTTTTTAATGCACTTTAGATCATGGTTAACGACGTTACCTAATTTGAGATTACAAAGCTATTTTGCGAGGTGGGTTGAATCTTGACTTTACACACCTAAGCAGTCTAAGCACCATCACAGTTAGATGACAATGTATGAAATAGAGAAAGAGGGGGAAGAAAATGATAAGTTCACCCTGAAAGGGCTCTTTTCTGTGTGTTGATAACCCTTTCCCTCTTCCTCTGACGAGTTTACACAGTCACTTTAATATTTGCACCTTGAAAACATTGACTTATTTTTAATTTTATCTTTTTATTGTTTCCTATTCTAGATGTACATATGATACCACAGAATTATTTAATCTACATCCTGGCAGAAACACTCCTACGGGCCATTTTCTTGGACAAGACATAGTCTAATTTATAGAGGATTTATAAAAAACACTTTTACAAAAAACTATTTAAATATAAAAAATAATAATTTTGTGACACTGTAAGACTATTTTTAGAATTATTTAATAATCAATAGTTTCTGTTCCAACATTATATCTTTAGAACTCGTTGAGTAAAACGTAAATTCATTAACATGGGAAATCCTATCTAGACCGGCTGTGATGTCACAGATAGACAACGTCATTAAAAGAGGTTTACGTCATATTTAAATTAGTTTAGAAATGTATTTACTGAGGTTCTTATGGGATTGAGATATAAAATATGTTGTCCTGTAAAATTTGTGTAGTGGGATTTTCCCCCTGTACTCTGTAAATGTAAATGTATTTATTTCATTGTTGTTTTTTGTGCGAGCAGCGCTTCTTATTGCCTGCCCGGGCTATCCGAGTATTTACACTTATAGGATAAAGTTGAGGAAGGTAGACTCTAGACATATTGTACCCGTAATTGAGGGGAGGCAGAGTGGAAAAGTATTTAGTAAAAATCACTCTCAATAAATCTGAAAGAGATTCGAACCCAAATCTCCCTGTAACCGGTAGTCGGTCTATGGTAAGAGTGAAGCCTTTAGGTGGGGATGTAAGAAATGTGAGTTAAGTGCAGTGTTTTTTTTTTCAGTTTTTATAGAAAAATTTTTTGGTAAAATAAAATATTGTTTAGTACAGACATAGAGTTTAATTTTTTTCGCATGATGATACCAACATTTGTCCAATATCTGTCAAGGCTGTCTTGGAATTTAATTACAACTTTTTCTCTTCATTTAAAAAGTTTGACACCTAATGCCGGTATGTTCATGGCGAATATTAAAAAAATGTTGATATTAACATGCGAAGAAAATTAAATTCTATGTTTATATTTAAGAAAGTTTTTATTTATTTTGACAAAATTCCTAGCTTTTCCTCGCTTCCTCCACATTCCTACCTTAAACCATGCGACCATCATCGAAGTGAGTTACAATTTATCGATCATTATTTTATTACTCTTAAAGGGGAAAAAAAACCACTTTTTTCCAGCACGTGTAAAAAAATAGGGCAAGTCGCATAAAAAATTTTGTCGAATGTTTTTACTGCATCTTTGATGAAAAGCTACAAAGCCTTTCAAATGTAGAACAGTTTTTTTGTCTTTTTTTTTCAATCTACCCATTCAGGGAACAATTCACAAAAGACCCCGGATGGGATTAGTAATATTTCTTTCTTTCCCTTGCTTTAGTCGTCATCATCTTCCTTTTCATTCTCTTTGGACGTATTTACCCCTTGAGACACTCCATGCGACGTCAAGCGGTTTGCGAGTATAAAGGGGAAAATGAATCGTAGTCTCAATATCCAAGCGTCAATACAAGTTAAGGTAGAACGGAAGAGAACGCGAGCTAAGGCTAGTATTTTTGCAGTTTTTATAAAAAGATATATATGTCTATTTTAGACCCCCAAAAAATTGTTTCAGTAGCTACATTTAGTTTGTTTTTATACTCATAATAATCTCAACAATTTTCTTTTCTAAAATTTAATGAGAAACATTTTATCTTCATTTTAAAAGTTTATCATCTAATACCGGGTGACATGGCGGTCTAGGGGTAAGTTGTCAGACTTTAGTGTTGGGGATCTGGGGTTCAATCCTCGGTCCCAGCACAGATTTATATGATTGTCAAACTCTTCCTTCACCTCTGACAATACGTGTATTAATCACAACTTGTGAATGTGTGGAATGACAGGCCTCCACCGTGGTTCGGATCCCACGTTAAACTGTAGGTCCTCCATTTCATCTCACAATCACCCTACCATTATACATTAGCGTAAGTGTGTACAACCCGAACGGGTAGTAAGACACGGTGATAATAATAATACTATTATTATATAATACTGATATGCTTATGACATATATTCAATAACTCTTGCTATAATAATGTTAAGACAATCAAATTAAAACTTTCTTCAGAGGTCGCATGGTCTAAGGCATTCCTCTCACAATAGACTAGACTGCCTATGCCAGGAAGATCGGAGCTCGAGTCCTGGTTGGTTCTACTGAGGGTGGTATTTTCTAAATAGTTTTCCACTTTTCCTCTACGTAAATTCGGGCACACTTTCTCTAAATTTAACCTTACTCATCTCTAACTTAATAGCATGACTACTACATATGCATACAACCTGAACCGGTAGTAAGAGACAGTGCTAAAAAACTATGTTTTGGCACAAAAACTTTTTTCTATAAAAACTTGCAAAGCACTGAACTTTTCTCACGTGTTTGTTATCAGTGGTGGAGGTTTTTTTTTTTCATTTATTTGAGGTGCACTTTCTGAACTCTTATCAGCACAAGAACTAAAAACTAATTTAAATCTAGAAGAGACACAACATCCAGTCCCCGGCCGTTAATGCATCATTTTGAAAAAGTAAACTCACATTTCAATAATGATAGATTTTTCGGTCATCCTGGGAATCGAACCCGGAACCGTCATCTCACTAGACAAACACGCTACCGACTGAGCCAAGGTGTTGGACTGGTGCATGTTTTGATAACTCTTCAAGTCACTTGTAGAACAAGGGTGACTAAACGAAAGATGACTTGGGGAATACATTTTGATGCTATGAAAGTAGCCTGAAACAGTTCATGTAAACTTATCGAAGCTATTAGCTTTTATTTGGATTCAATCTAAACTGCGTAATCATATCATTTTGGAATAAGTTTAATATGATTTCAATGGCATTTAATTTTAGTTAATCTAATCAGAGGCATTCGGAAAAAAAAAGAAAATAGCGTGCTTTTTTCCTAGCACCGCGTCTTACTACCCGTTCGGGTTATACGCTTATGAACTAATTAAGCTAATGTTTTTAAATATAAGAAAGGCTATATTTATAAGATGTATACCCGCTTTTGCGTGAAGAAAGAATCATAAACCATTTTTTGAGAAAATCGCCCTCAGTACACCCAAGCTAGATTCGAACCTTGATCCCCCCGTCATAGGCAGTCTCTTATACTGCAAGAGTAGTGCGTTAGACGAGGCGGTCGCTAAAGCGGGTATAAAATAGTTAGTAATAATATTTTATGCTCAATATATGTGTCAATTAGTCGAGATAAACTCATAAAATTTGTCAAACTTATTAAATAATTGAGACAATGTAAATGAATAGGGTTAAAATAAGACTCAAATTTTATAAAGTTGTACAACATGTAGGGCTATCTATATTGAGTAACACAGCCCGGACAGATAATAAAACGTAAAGCACGAAAAATATTTTTTATTAAGTTATTATTATTAAAATAAGCCCTATACCCATCCATAGCCTGTCATGGATAAAAATGTACTACGACATTGTTCTGTTTTCTTTCCTAGCCTTGTTTGTATCGTAAGGCTTGGTGACAAATAGACTGGTTGATGTCCTAAACCGCCTTTCTCCACCCTTCCCCTATTGTCTCATTAACAAAGAGACTAGGCTAGAAAGCCCACAAGGAACAGTTATGATGATGATGGTATGATTTATGTTCGCTTAATATACCCCACACTCCCACTAATATTGGTTGATATTTCATAGACGCAAAATTGAGTACGCCAATTTTTTCTCTTAGTATCGCGTCTTATTTCCTGTTCAGGTTATACGCATATGTTTTAAATATGTTAATGAGCTAGTAATGAGTAAGGTTGAATTTAGAAGAAGTGTATTCACATTTACGTGGAGAGAGAAGGTGGAAAACTATTTAAGAAAAAAACCTTTTGTACACCCAACCGGAATTTGAACCCCGATCTCACCATCTCCAGGCCAGCATATTGTGAGAGTGACGCCTTAGACGATACAACCACCGAAGCGGGCATATATGTTTATTATTATTATTAATATTATTATTAGTTTCATCAATGGCATGAGCTTAAATCTAAAACGAACACAATCTCCAGTCCTCCAGCCATTAATTCATTGATGGTCTTTCCGGGAGTCAAATTCGTGTTTCTTAGTTAGATCAGTATTATGCTGAAGTGTCTGGCATTTGAAGGGAAAAGGGGGGAAGTCAAATTTCAGCACAAATTGAGTTAGTGCGGCCATCTTTTAGAAAACCATGAGACCTTTCTAATGAACTTTAGATTATGGTTAAAAAGAGATCTCAGTAATTTTTAAAATAATAAAAAAAATTGATGGGGTCCTTAAAATGATTTTTTTTTAGCACCGCGTCTTACTACCCTTTCGGTTTGTACGCCTATGTACTAATTACATTAATGGATAGGTATTAGGAAGGTTTAATTGAGAGGAAATGCACCATCATTTGCGTGGAAGGAGAAGAGAAAATTGTAAAATATGTGTAATGTGATTTCCCCATTTTACTTTGTACCCTTCACTTGTAAACCTATATATCCTTTCTCCGCATCTTACTACCCATCTGGACTAACCACATATTTACGCTCTTGCATTAAGGAGGAAAAGGTAGATTATAGATTAAATGTACCCACATTTGAATGAAGGGTAAGTGTTAAACCCTTTAGTAAACCAACCTCAATGCAACCAGATGGATGGGAATCGAATCCCGACCTTGCCATAAAATCAGACAAAACGAGTCTTATGACTTTGTACGAGTGGGCTGGACTTCTATAGCTATCAATCATTGAATCCATAAGCTTTTTTTTAAGTATAAATTTGTCTATAATTATTCTATAGATTATAATATATTAGTTAATTGAGGGTACCTAGCTCGCACGTTCATTGCCCGATTCTGATTCATTGTTTTGGCTAATTGGCAAGTATAATTTAGTAAGTTAAGTATTTAGTGTTTAGGTTAAATCATGGACGGGTGTAATATTGTGTTTATAAACTGTACTCAAATCTTCTCTTAACACAGATCATTTATTTCCTTGAATAAATTATTGCTTACTCTAATATATATATATATATATATATATATATATATATATATATATATAAGCAAGTAGATGATTATTAAATTAACTGTAACCCACCTCGGTTTTCGAATTGTCTGAGGCGTCTCTCTCAACATATACTGAACTCTATAAAATGGGTGTATCGGGGGTAGCGTGTGCTAAGGGTGGTTTTTCCAAATTTATTTTCCACTCTACGTCCACACAAATATGGTTATACTTCCTCTAATATTCAACCTTCCTCATCCCCCCAAAACTGGATGAATTAGTGCACAAACGTATAACCCGGATGGATAGCAAGATGCTATGCTAAAAAATATGTATTAAAAACTAATCATTATGTCTTTATTTAAGTTTTAATACAAATATATTTTTTCTATGCAACATCCCGGTCATTGAAAATAGTTTTCCTGTGTTAATCTCTATTCCATAAGACTAAGTAA
>CABFVZ010000472.1:324688-360753 GCA_902151445.1 Timema monikensis | reverse complement strand
CAGAATCTAGGCTACTGTGGAATATGGAAGATTAAAAACAGGAAGATATCTGCATTTCCTTCCTACCTTTTCTACCATACGTTGGGAACTTCGTAAAGGTTACAATGAAAACTTATCAGGTGGGAGGGAAATGGTTATTCTGAAAATAGGATTTGTGGTTAGGGATCAGGAAAATTAATCAAACTTAAAATGGGGATTTACCAATAGCTCTCTTTTAAGGGGGTTACCCACTGCATCTCTGAAATATGTTGTAGAGTTACAGAAATACCTGGCTATTTAATAAATGGTTTGTAGTTTAAAGTAGCCAATAGTTCACGTGAAAATAAACTTATCAGGTTTAGGTGTCAATCGTGTAGTCCACTTATATAAAAATAGAGTATCATTAAAAAATAACTTTTAAAAAACTGGTTATACTTTATTTATTTAAAAAATATATATATTGGTTCGATATATACGTGGTTCTAATTTTTTGATGAGTTCATCTTAATAGTTTTATTTTGAAAATCCAACGTGTCAACCTATAAAAGTTTCACCCCTTATTTCTAGGTATAATAACCCACTTATCTCCGTTCCAAATTGTAAAGCAGCATGCCGTGGGGGCGGGATTGTGTTCATGGTGTAAAGTGTTTGTTTAAACTGAGGTGACGTGCCACGTCTGCTCGCAGCGCCGTCAAGACGATGCTCATTCGAAACTGGAGAATATAATTCTCGGACACGTTTGCTTTAATTTGAAAAAGTAATTAATTAACACAAGGAACTCGTTTCTGAATATTCGTCTTAAGACAAACATTTTAAATACAGTAAATTATGACATATCTATTCTACTAGGTCTTTTATCACCACGTCTTACTACCCGTTTCGGCTGTATGCAGCTACTTGCTGCCATGGCCACATGGTATAAGACGCTACTCTTGCAATAGACTAGACTGCCAAAGATGGGGAAATTGGGGTTTGATTCCGATTTGGTTTACTAAGGGTGGTTTTTACTAAGAAAAATACACTATCCCTCAATGCAAATGTTGGTACACTTCCTCTAAATTCAACCTTCCTAGTTCCTAACACATTAGTGTAGTTAGTACTTAAGCGTATAACGAGGACGGGTAGTAAGTCGCGATATTAAAAAATGCAGATGTACTAGTTTAACTAATGGGATAAGGATGAGGAAGTGTGACCTGGTGGTATAGGGGTAAGGTGTCAGACCTCTGTGCTGGGGTCCGGGGTTCAATCCTCGGTCCCAGCACAGATTTATCTGATTTCCAAACCCTTCCTTCACCTCTGACAAGACGTGTATTAATCACAACTTGTGAATGTGGGGAATTCCAGGCCTCCACCGTGGTTCGGATCCCACGTTAAACTGTAGGTCCTCCATTTCATCTCACAATCACCCTACATTATACATTATCGTAAGTTCGTATAACCCGGACGGGTAGTAAGACGCGCTGCTGCCAATAATAATAATAATAATAATAATAATAAGGATGAACAAGTTTGAATTCGTAGGAAGTGTGTCCGTATTTGCTTGGAGAGAGGGGAAAACAGTTTATGAACAAACATATTCACTATAACTGACTGGTATTTATTTGACCCTCAATCTCCCCGTAATCAACAGTCCAGTCTATTGTGATAATGACACCTTAGACCGTTAGATCGCAGAAGCAAGTTAAAAATAAGTGACCTTTATTATCATGAATAGTATATTTTTCTTCCAGTGATCGTCTTTTGAATTAGAAGGTTGTCTTATTTGAAAGAGAAAATCCTTCATTTTGGCTTTTGTTTTGAAAAGCTGTAAGAAACGTATATGTGTCAGACACGCAACATGACAATAGGTCAGTCATTAATCATGAGCACGCGAGCTACTACTTCGCGTCCTTTAACTTCTCGGAGCCCGATGTTTATATCTACCAATAGAAGCGGGCGGGCTAATTTAAGAGCGGTGTCCAATTTAGATGAGTTGCTGATTGAAGTAAAAGACACGTAACTGAATATCTGTAGAGTTCGTGTTCAATGCGAGTTTGTCAAGTAGGTGAGTTAAAGGTCATAATCATGAAGAAGGCTGGAATCGCTGATTAAGCTACATATATAGACCTATACCTTAGATCAGTAGCTTTCTTATTCGTGTACTTAGTTTTGGGGTCCCGGGGTCAATTCCAAACGAGGCTGAAAAACATATTATTGATGAAATTTGAGCTTCCACTTTCACGATGATGAACTGATGGCCGAGAACTGGGTGTTGCGTCTTTTCTAGAGTTATTTTATAGTAGGATTCTGATAGGGAAGGATTTTATCTGACAATTACAACACTTATTAAAAAATCCTTTCATTAATTTGTCACGTTCAGTTCACAAAATGACCGGTCAACGAAATCAGTTTTAACATGAAATATATAATAATCAGGGACCTAATTTTGATGACCTAAAAATGCCCATCAATTTACCTATAAAATGAACTAAAAATACTAAAAAATGACTTCAAATTTCCAAAAAATGACCCAAAAGTATTAATAAAAATTTGTAAATAAAAGCACATGACTAAATCAAACACGTAACTTACAAAATAATGGAAACAAAAATATACATACAACTTATCTTTTAAATTCTCCAGAATATAATATTTATTAACAAATATCTGCTACAGAATTCATAGCTACCCCTTTACCAGCTTATTTGCGTTGTCTCACCAGGAATTTGTATTTTACAACCAAACACGCTAAGAGAATACAAAGTTAACATTTTCTCATCCCGACAACTGATTGATTAAAAAGTATATCTTTGAATATTCATGCATTTTAAATATATCGATAGTATGGCTATTTAAAATATTCTTACTAAACATGAATGCCTTAAAACACACAAAAATACCTAAAGATAACTCAAAACCAAACAACCAATTAAATATTACTTAAAATTCAAAAATAACCAAATAATTACCCATAAAATATACATTTCTACAACTAGGGTGTCACGAACAAAATTTATGTGCACATGAGCACGGTCTGTAATGTACCAAAAAGTAGATGACATGTCACTAAAATCCAGGCCCTGATAATAATTTCCTAGCAGGTCGAGCTTTGGCCCGCCAGTTCCAGGTATGGATGTAGGAAACTGGCCAAAGCAAATCATTTTATTAACCTCAATTATTTTATTACATGTAGATATTCATTGTCTGAAAATTTAATGAATTATATAAAAGGGATGTTAGGTTGGGTAAGGGATAGAACAACACCGAAGAAGAAAAAAGGTGAAACCGTAAACACACATTTCTCAACTTGTAGAAACCACGTGAATCAGAGGGGTATTTCAGGCACTGTAGGTCAGTCTGTCATGCATGCTTTGATTAATCAGAATGTGAATATAAATTTTACCCCATCAATATTTCGTTATTCGGCTGAATCACCTGGCCAATGTGCGACTGATTCCAGCAAATTCACGAGGTCGCATTTTGATGGGATTTATTTAAATTAGTAGGTGACCTGGCGGTCTAGGGGTAAGGTGTCAGACTTCTATGCTGGTGGCCGGGGTTCAATCCTCGGTCCCGGCACAGATTTATCTGATTTCCAAACCCTTCCTTCACCTCTGACAAGTTATCTTGTGAATGTGGGGAATGCCAGGCCTCCACCGTGGTTCAGATTCCACGTTAAACTGTAGGTCCTTCATTTCATTTCATAATCACCCTACCATTACACATTAGAGTAAGAGCGTATAACCCGAACGGGTAGTAAGACGCGGTGCTAATAATAATAATAATAATAATAATAATAATAATTTAAATTAGTTTCTAAACGTATTTAATTTATTTGTTCCCAATTTATTATTAGATCCAAAATATGTAGCTAACGTAGCCTTTATATTTTTTTAAATCCACCTTTCTCACTCAAATTCACCCTCTATCAAATAGGAGTTTTTTTATATAACTGGCCGTCAACTATCTTTCCCGCTTTTAGGATTTTATTATATCGTCACGTGAACATATAATTTATTATGACACACAGACACACACACACATTTGTCTCAAATATTTAATTTATTAATCACCATGATTGATTTTGTGATTGTCATAGCTATCTCAGAATTGTAAAACGACAAACTATGAAAAAGTGGGCAGCTGGATTTTGAACGTCCTAATTTTATTTAGTTTTGGTGTTGATTAATCGTGCGAAGAAAGGGTCAAACCGCTAGCTTCCTAATTAATATTAAAGGGGTTTTAATGTCAAAGCAATTCCAAAGCAGGAAAAAAGAAAAACTTTAACCCTTGTAGAGCTCGGCAAAAGAAAATATATTATCATAAAAAGTTGATTAATTAAAAAAGCCTAAATATACGCAAACTATTAATAATAGAATACCAAAGCATTAATAACTACATTTATACAAGTATTATGTAGAAAAATAAATTTGCAAAATATAAATTAATTATTTTTCAGTTTAACATCATTTTACGCTTCTTTTTTTCTCTCATAAGATAAAGATTTATTTTAATTTATGCAATCTCCTAATACTTTTGCGATAAAAAAAAAAGAAACCCTTAGAAATTGAATAATTTCCATTTATTTAATGCATATACATTGTTCATGACACATACAAAATAACTTCTACCCGTATGAAACTGTTCGTTTCAGTTAACTTGGCAGTAATTTGATAAATTACCAGTTCTACATTTTCAGTTAAAGTCGAAACAATTTCTTTGAACATTTTTCTTTGTGAAATATTTTACCAGTAATGGTGGAAATTAAACGAACAGATGTTGAATATTTATTACGAAATGGTCTCTCGTGAATTAAAATAAGGCTATACAAAAGCTAGTCCTGAAAATTAAGTCAGTGGTATGGTTCGTTTGGTTCGTTGGATTGTTAAAAAAATATTCATTTGTGAAGTCGCGCTTGGGAACACACGCTTTGAGGAGTCAGCCTCTTAATAAAATATATTACCATTTATTGGGTGGTTCAGGTTTGAGTCTAAGTTTGAGTTGCTGGTTTGAATCTCGGTCGGGTGTACTAGGGGTGGTTTTCCCTAAATAGTTTTCCACTCTGCCACCACACGAATGCGGGTACACTTCCTCTAAATATAACCCTTCTAATCCCTAAAATTGTTGGCGTAATTGGAACATAAGCGTATAACCAGAACGGGTAGTAATACACGGTGCTAAAAAAAAATTAGGCTATATATTAAAATCTATTTAAATATCATAATAATTAATTGAGCTTCGACAGTGACTGAAGAGGATATATTAAGCTGATAGCAAACTTTCTTTTTCTTTTTAGAGTGCATCATAGTGAACTCTTTAAGACGTCTATAGTATGGATTTCTTACAGCACCCTTGCCATTCCTCCTCTTTACCCTTCAGAACCAACCCTGCGTTTATATTCACCCTCTCACTCCCCATCCAGCCTTTGGCGTCGATTCAAGAGCCCTTTCCCCCTCCACCTCCCACAATTTCCTTCATCCTCCATTGCTCCATTTGAAGTAACAGACTACTAGAAACTTGCCTTCTACCAAATATGTGTAACATCAGCTTATGTGTGTGTGTATGTTTACTCTGGCAAATGGGACATATCTCTATGTGAAACACATGTTCGAGATTGAAGTTTATGTTTGAGTTAAGAAACATCTCATTTCAATGTGGCTTATTTTGTATAATGACTCTTCAAGTCTTGGGAACATCCCTCTCCGAAACGTGTAGGCCTGATAGTATTGTAGTCATTTATTAATAGAAAATGTTGTCGTTGGAACGCTCTACAAAAGGGTTACTACAATTTATCCTGAGGCACATGAACAAGGAAGATAACTTGAAGGAAATATAACTGAATTGGAAACAGAAAATACGTAAAATCCGAGAGAGAAAAAACCCACCCTTATTGCACATGGCTGGAATTCGAAACAAAGCTTAAGACTACCAGCTAAGTGTGTATTAGTACTATATATGCTTATAATAATATCCCTAAGTGTATGGCTATTTTGGTATTTTCATGAACATTTAGGCTTCAATTAACAGATATATTTAAATGATAGTGACTAGACCTACTTATGTAAAACATTGCTTGGTTTGGATCCATTCAAATTGTGATTAGCCAGCTCTTGAAATATTAAAATACAATGTACCCTAATAACATTGGTTTCTTGACCAATACATGTTTCAACAATTTGTTAAATTTTATTTAAGTACACTTTGGTTCGAAATGTATAGACTTACGTTCTTAAGCTATCAAACTTTGTGTATTCATTTTGAAATCTAAATAGAATATATTTGTGCTTGGGAAAATATTTGGTAAAAAAAAAAGTGAAGATAATGAAGAGTGAAGGAGGCTACTTATTGATGAGTTAAATACCTTAGCCTTATCACCGTGTATTGGTAGGGTAATAACATCTCGCAAATTACGCTGGACAGGATATTCAGAGTTAATGAAAGGACCGTGTTCAAGGTATTGATCAATTGGAAGATACGATTGGGAATAAATAGACGCAGATGGGAATATAACATTTTAAAATGGATCTGAAAGAGATAGGGTGTGATGAGGTGTACTGGATAGAACTAGCTCAAATAAGGATAGAGTGTAATGAGGTGGACTGGATAGAACTAGCTCAAGATATGAATAGTGTGTAAAGAGGTGTATTGGATAGAACTAGTTCAAGATACGAATAGGTGTCATACTTTTAAGTAAGGCAATTAACTTTTTTGAGTTCCTAATACCATATAATAAGTGGGTAATATAATATATTTGTGTTATATATGTCCTGTGTTTTTCGTAATTCTCAAAATGTTTTACTTTCGGTAGTTTGTTAAGAAAAATCTCATTTTAAATATAGTAAATACTATTATAGAACATATAGATAATATTAATTAGACCTGCCCAACAATAAAATTATATTCAAAATCTGTGTGTGTACGCCGCAAAATGTTTCAATAGCTACAAATATTATGTNAGTATTCGACCTGTTTCTAAAACACATCTCCCCCCCCCAAAAAAAAAAAGGCCACACTTCATGAACAACCAGAAAATAAGAAAACCACATCATTTGGAAGTATTTATGTAGAGTCGTGACTGCAAAAGGTCGGACTATTTGGGCGTGGCCTACCATCAGATTCTATAATCGTCCTTACTTTTAAACAATCGTGTCTAACCTTGGTGCGCCTTTTAATATGCAGAGATATATATGCATTGACCTTGTGAGGTAAGTAAATGAATGTTATTTATATACACAAAGAAAATGTTTTCATGTTAACACGGGAACATTTTGTGTTCCCTATTTATTGTCCCCGGACGAGTGAGAGAACAGCATCTAACCCGTACTAAGGGATTAGGGTCAACATTAGGGTTTTGAACAGACGGCTCAACTATAAACTATCTAACTATATTAAACAGTAGTCAGAGCTACACAACTTTGAATATTATTTTTAGCACCACGTCTTACCACCAGTTTGGGCCATACATATATTGTGTGCTAAATCCGCAGACGGACTCGGTGGTCTCGGGGTAAAATGCTCGCCTCAGGATTCGATGTACACGGGTTCAAAACCAGCTTGGATCAACGGATTTTTCTTGAGCGATAAAAATCCGTATCACAACTTACTTCGGAGAGAAAGTAAAGCCGTCGGTCCCATGTCGATAGAGGCTTGTACAAGAGCACTGGAAGTTATAGGAGAATATCTTTACCTGGCAAAATTGGTAGGCCGTTTCACTCGCGCGCATAGAAATTCTCTCATACTGATATAATCAGACGGAACAGTAAATGTACGTTTGATACGTAAAATAAAAAACCAATTCCGTTAATGCGTCAGGAATAAGAAACGTTGAAGTTGAAGGAAGTGTGTTCTTATCTTTGATTATGCAGAACGGAAAATCATTTAGGAAAAAAAACTCAATACATCCTACCGGGATTTAAACTATGATCTCCCCGTCATTGGCTGTTTATTCTATTGCGTATGTGACGTTTTAGATCATTCTACTACCAAATTTGGTCTTTTAAAAGTTAATAATAATAGTTTTTTAATACCTACCGGTTGTCGCGGGGTCCCAGATGTATCTTGAGAGTAATTTACACGATTATTAAAGAATGTAGTTTTTTTTTCCTTAAAAAATAATTTAAGAGAAGCTTAGCTAAGACTGATTTTTGATTATTTAAATATTTTTAAATGTATCTTAACAATTTGGTTTTGAATGTATATCTGAAGATTGATTCATATCAGAACAAAATGAAATGTTTATTTTATGATAAAATTATATTTAAAAGTAGTTTATTAATAACCGATATTTGAGAATTATATTCCAAACTGTAGCAAATTATATGATAAAGTATCTATGATTGTGTCTTATCATTTATTTTTTATTTGAAATTGTTAATGAACATTAACACATGGTTTAATATAAGTTCTAAACTATGTACTGAAAATGAACCTATTTTGAATCTTGAGATAAAATGATAGTTATAAAATTAAATTAATTAAATCTATGCCACTAACTACTCTCCTGCCACGCAAATGTGGGTAGCTTACCTCTCAAATTCTTCCTTCCTCACCCCTACCCCATTAAAGTAACATGCGTATAGCCTCAACAGGTAGCAAGACTAGGTATAAAAAAAATTAGTCAATGACAGCGTGCCTAATTTTAAACACCAAGTCCTAGCCTCTGGTTATTTTAACGACGTTCTAATCTACTAGACCTATTATAATACTATAGTTTTAGAAAAGTTAGAGATTTTAAAAAAAGGAAAAAAGTTTAATATTCAAATTTTGAAGTTTTAAACTGAAATAATCAATTTTCATGCAATCGGAAGAGTCAATTATATAGTCCTGTATATTTGGGAAAACATGACTTTTGCTAGAAAAATAAAAGAACAATTCTTGTAAAACATAATTAATTCACTCAAAAAGTGTCCTCTTTGTTATTAATGACATACATTTGAAACTAATTCCGTACAGGATGCTAATTTCCTAAACAAAACATAGGTTTTATATTCTGTTATTTGATTTTGAATTTCTCTTCCCCCCTCCACCTATTTTTACTCTAACAAGAACTGTTTATTAAATTTTCGAGGATTCTAATTTAGATTCGTGATTAAAAATAAAAATACTAGATTCATATTTGAGAAGAAAAAGTATTCGACTAATCTCTATTAGCAGGGAAACCCAGTATACGAAAACTATCTCCTTCAGAGGTACTCGAGATCGAACTAATGTCTCCTAGACTTCTATTCACTCACTCTAACAATTCATATACAAGTCAGAGCTTTGTACATTTAAAGTGTTGCTTTTTTTTTCTAGTCAAATGTCACGTTATCGAGCTGCTTTTGTCCTGATGCTTTTAAGCCAACGTTCTGATTTCACAACCCGACTAACTATACATTTTTTCTTGACCCACCAAACGTTGAAAAGAGATTTTTTTAAATTCAGATATTGAGCAATGGAAATTGAACTGCGACTTACTGAACCATATTGTGTGGGTTTTTTATTTTATTTTTTATTCCGCCCCGTGGCGTCAGCTATCTTTGGGTATAGAGTATACCCAACCCCCCTCCCCACTTTCCCCCCAGCTCAGCCACTAGACCGAAAGTTTTATAGATAACTGGAAACACATTCTAAATATTGGCTGGCGAATATCCAAACTCCCCACTAGCTTCATTTTTGTAATGCTCTAAAAACGGATTACGTCTGTTTAGTTGAATTTAAATTTAAAAAAAGCCCGTGGCTAGCTTGAATAACTTTGTATTAGAGTGGGGTTGCGGAATCACATCGATCTTTGATATACATTTCTAGGTTTAGCTCATTTTAAATAGAAAATAATAAAGCTTATTTTGGTGGTTCATTTATAGGATTTGAAATAATTATAGACCAACTCTGAGCAGAGTTGTCATACGTATGGATCTAATCAGATATATTAAGGGCGAAGTGGAAACATTTCTTTTTTAATAAATTGATACTAATATTGCTTGGGTTTTAATTTTAAAGGGTGCATAAAAATGAATGTGACTATAAATATGTATTTGTAGGATACAGTGGAGCGTTTGATAAGATAAAAGTTTTTTCGTATCTGTTTGTTTTTTCTTAAAGAGCGAATACTCGTTTTAATAAATTTGGTAACCCGAACGGGTGGTAAGAAACAGTGCTAAAAATATAAAGTTATGCTTTCTAATAGCTGAAAGTTTATACACCAGAAAATTTTCAGGGGTTTTAATTTTTTTTAAATGCATGAAAAGGTCATAATTTACGTATTTTCTTAAGACGAATAAAATGCAAGCTACAACATTTGATCAAATAGCTTGAAAGTCCGTCACATTTAGTGTCAATAAAATATATTTAGTTGACATATATATCCAAACAACTGTCATATAGATAAAGTGTGGTTTGCTTTTGATTCTAAGGAACTGATTTAAATCGCGACACACTATAATAAGGGTGGTTTTTACACGGTTAATATTTCCACTCTCTCTTCAGGTAAATTATGGCGCAATTCCTAACGTTTATATTCCCCACACTCCCTTATATTTGATCGAATAATTCAGTAACTACCTATAACAAGAAATCTATGTTTATTTTATATTCATTTTTAGTTGTAAGCATGTATCACATGGTTATAAATGATCTATTTACTAGAAATGGGTCCCTCTTTATGTTTATTCCAAAATAGCAATACCTTACGTTTCAAATTAATTTACACCATTGTTCCGTACTTTAATATACACGTCATACACTAAATTATATGTTGAGGTTGATTTGATGTTGATAACATTTATATCGCATTTTTATCAAGCACATTTACATAGTCGTATCGTTACATCTATCCATTGATATGATTGCTATGAAAACATTTAAACGGGATTTTGTTTTTCAGATGTGTCTAGAACATTTTACATATATGGTTTATTTTATATTTGTTTCTATTAGCTATTGATTTCTTCATTTGGAAAATGTGATGATCGCAAATTAGATTTTTGATCACCCACGAAGATGTTTTTTATTTATCATCGCGTCTTACAATCCATTGGGTTACACGCTTTGGTACTAACTACGCTAACCGCTTATGGTTGAATTTATTAGAAGTGTAACCATATTTTCGTGGAGATTAATTAGAAAACCATTTTTTGGGGGAAAAAAGTCAGTTCACCCGACTGGGATTAGATCCTCAATCTCCACGTCATTTTCAGTCTATTCTATTGCGAGAGTGACGTCTTAGACCATGTAGCCACCAAAGAAGGATACAATAGTGTCGTTACCCACATTAGTGGTAAAATTCTCTAAAGGGATAAATTAGCATATCCGTTGATAGGATGGCCGGGGTTCTAATCCTTCCAGAGTTATTTGTAGTTGGTTTCCCTTAGTGCTTCGTCCCGTTGATATCCCCATGATCTATATCCGCTGATGTTACTCCACTTTAAACTACCCTTCTCATCCATATTCCTCATAATCATTGTGTTTAAAGTACTAATTAAAAGATTGTATAAGCTATAGGCGTGCCATTTACATTTTAATAAAGGAAGAGTGATCAAGTTTTCTTCTGCTGATAGCAGTTTAGTAATGAAGTAGGCCCTTACATTTGAATCAATTAACTCCCTATTTATTGGTTTTTGTGAGACTTCAATAGATATACAATTTTAGAAATATTTAATATTAAAAAATAATAGTTATTTAAATGCAAACAAGTACTTAAAAAATACAGAGACCGTCATTCACTTAAATAAAAACGGTCATCGAATCAAATTCATTTAATGGATTGGTATTAAAATAACTTCGTATATTTTTCAAATAGTAAAAAGTTACATAGTAACTAGATAATGCTTTTTAGATTAAAAATATATAGCAATTTTGGTTTTCTGAAACAGTTAAGGTAAAATAGTCCGGATTATTTCGAGAAGATCTGTCTTTCCTTTTGTCTCATTTTATATACCAGCTGCAACTTAATTTAAAGTTATAAAACTTTATTAATAAATCAACGCTTCAAACATTTCTGAGCTATTTGAGTAAGGTTGACTTTCCTTTTTATAAAGTTTTTCTAAAACTCACTGTCAAGAACTTTTTTACAAGAGTTCATACGAATATATAAATATCTGGATCCATTTAATATACTGTTTTTTTTCAACCAAATTAAAAGGGTAAACTAAAGGTAAAACAATGGTTATCAATCCATTCCAGCCCCCATTAATTGTATTTCTTTTAAAATCAATTTGCTTATTTCTCAACTTGTAAAAATAACTGGCAGTAGCTAATATTGATAAAAGGTATCTCTAATTATCTTACGACCGTAAAAATTGACATCAGTTATCAAAAGTGGCGGATGAACACAAGGTTTGGTATATGAACACAAAAAAGCTTTGCCAAGTTAATTATTTAATCACCGCATCTTACCACCTATTTCGGTTATACGCATATATGATGACTACTCTAATGGCACTCAAGAGGTATTATACCCGCATTTTCTTGAAGGGAAAGTGGGAAATCGTTTATAAAAAAACTATCCTCACTAGACCCGACCGGGACTCGAACCCTGATCTCCCCACAATTAGCAGGCAAGAGAGTGACGCCTTAGACCATTCAGCCACTAAAGCTAGTGATAAGTTAATTAAATGTCAGATTAAGTTATTTATATGGCAATCAGACTATAGTAAACTGACCCGAGCCTCTGACTATTGAATTTGAAAGCTAAGGTTTTAACTTATAACATCTTTATAAAATAAACATTTGGACAAACGAAGGGCTGTAAACTATATCAACAATTATCGTGTATTTTGTGATATTAAATAAATCACTTAAATTATATGAACAAAATCTCTATATTTGATGCTATTACGGTGAGATACTTGGTTTTTAGAAATATCAACTAAACCGACACATTGCTATTGTCTTAATTTCTCATTCACTTGTGTCCAAGACATTTTTTACAGCTAATAAATTTGGTCAAAATATAAACCTAAAACTCGCACGTTGTCTAAGTTCATATTTAAGAGTTTTGCTTTTAAGAGTTTCCTTAGTACCTCTGATATACTTGTTTGAATCTAATTTGGTTCGAAGATGATGGTGTGAAAACATGTGATACACAAAGAATTCTGAGTTCACTTCAAGTACGACCTCAGAACGCTCAGAAATCTGATAAAACATTGATCACTCACTAACAAACATAAAACAAAAAAATAGCGTCAACACCCACAAATAAATCGACTTTTATATTATTGTGTTTGCCGAACTGGATACGAACTTTTTATTAAGCACTTATATGTTTCCCTAAGCCATTTTTAAATATTTTGGTGGTCTAATTGTCTTGCTAATTAATAAACTATTCATAATAATGTTACACAAATTTTATTTTATGTTTTGTAATTGGACTGGGAATAAAGTGATAAATGTTTTATGTTTGGATATCCCTGTTGTGAATATAGCCTGCATACAAGTGAAAAAATATACAATGTGTATCTATTAAAAGTGAAACATCTGTGTATGTAGTTTAATCACGTTCTATTAAATATATAATTTAATTTATATTAGCCACTTCGGTGGCCGAATGGTTAAGGGTGTCATTCGCGTGATAGACTGGCCTGATGAAGACGGGGATATCGGGGTTAATTGCGTTCAAGTGTACTGAAGATGGTTTTCCTAAATGGTATCCCATTCTCCTTCTACGCGAATGCGGGTAGATTACCTCTAAAATGCTTCTTATCTTATACGTACCCTATTAGAGTAAGTATCATATAGGCATGTAACTGAAGTTAGTATTTAAAAAAATTATTTGAGGTATTTAACGTTCACTTTCTGTACTGACTGATTATACCAGCACACGAATTATAAACTAACTTAAATCTAGAATATACACAACATCCAGCCCCAAACCGTTAATCCATCACTGTGAAAGGGTAAACCCAAATTTCAGCTATTATTCGGTCTTGCCAGGAGTCAAACCCGGGACCTTTAACTCAGTTGACAAACACGCTACCAACAGAACTAAGGTGCCGGACAACAGTATATGTATAATATATATTTAACTAACTTTGGACAATCATTTCACTGCTTTAAAATTTGTATATAGCGCTTTTAAGTTAGTTTATTCTGCTTCTCATAAAAAAGGGGTTGCACCACTGACAAGTATGACTCGTTGCTATAAGTCCTTTGATGAGTCTAAAAACATAAATATATTTATATAAAGTAAGGAAATCCCAGGCCTCGGAATCATACAAACACAAACACACACATACACAGACCCCGAAAACATAAAATTATTACCATGTCTGGTTTAGCTTAATTTATATTGTATACGCTGCAAGGAACACTTGAAGAACGCCTTACGTACTAATTTTGTTCGATTTAAAATTCTAAATAAATTTATACAAATTTGAATAATCTAGTCTATTTTAAAGATTTTTTAAACGCTAAGATTTATCATTTTGCATAATTTATGTAAAACGAATTACATGAAATATATAAACGTGTCAGTGAATAAAACTCACATAATATTTAGATATGTTGAGGTATAGTAAATTATAAAAACAAAACTCGACAAACAATTAATGCACACGTGACCTGGCGGTCTAAGGGTAAGGTGTCAGACTTCTGTTCTAGGGGTCCGGGGTTCAATCCTCGGTCCCGACACAGATTTATCTGATTCCCAAACCCTTCCTTCACCTCTGACAAGACGTGTATTAATCACAACTTGTGAATGTGTGGAGTGCCAGGCCTCCACCGTGGTTTGGATTCCACGTTAAACTGTAGGTCCTCCATTTCATCTCACAATCACCCTACCATTACACATTAGCATAAGTGCTTATAACCCGAACGGTTAGTAAGACGCGGTGCTAATAATAATAATAATAATAATAAATACACACCTTTCAGCTCCTTGTTATTTTTATTTTCAACAAAGTGTGAGGCATTAATTTTGCCCAGTTGTGTGCCAAGAAAAAGAAGCTTTACTCGTATAATATTCTGTGTAGCTCTTTTAAGGTATCAGAGAGCCAAACTGTTATAGGAAAAGAGGGTCTATATAGCTATCTCTGTTTATTTCATTATTGCTTTCTCTCACTTTCTCCTGAAACTTTAAAGTTTGCGATAACATTTATAGCCCTCGGGATCTCAGAGGTAAATAATTAGTAACCTGATATTTATCATTGGCAAACGAGTTAATTAATTGTTTTATGTACCCACTTTGGTGGCCGCATGGTCTAAGGCATCACTCTCGAAATACAGTAGACTTCCAATGACGAGGAGATCGGGGGTTCTAACACCGGTTGGGTGTACTGAGTTTTTTCCAAAATTACTTTTCACTTCCACGTAAATGCAAGTACACTTTCTTTATATTTAACTTTGCTCATTCTTCATCCATTAGCGTAATTAGTACATATACGATTATGTAATCCGATCTGGTAGTAATACGCTGTGCTAAAAACAAAATGTTTTATGGAAAATTTATTTTTACAAACTCTTTAATAAATTGTTTTTTATTGATTTATATATGAATATTTTTCTTCCCTCATGCACCGAGTTGTCCGAATATTTACACTTGTACTAATTATATAGTTATGAGAAACGTGTAAGTTAAAAGAAATGTACCCAGACCTGTGTTGAGAGAGAGAGAGAGAGAGAGAGAAAGCAGGGGTAAAATAATAAAGTAAACATATCTCAATAGACTTAGCCAGGATTTGAAACATGAATTTCCTGCGACCGAAAAACCAGAAAACATTAAACTGATGACTGTCTGTGCAGATACTGTTGAGCGTTGTTCGACTTTTAGTTTTTATCTAGAAATCATATTTGTTTTTAGCTTTTTACACTTCAAACAAGAAGTTTTTAATGCATAAATTATTCAACTTATCATCCATATGCATTTTACAGTGGAACTTCTTTCATCTGGATTTCCGATTTTTCCGGACTGAAATTTCGTATTTATTTTTTCGTAACAAATTATTGATGTATTATTTGTTTTTTAAATCTCATTTCTTAGGGGGCGGTGGGATAAGTTTCCCCTTACGTAAAGTTATTTAATCAATTTCTTATGGTGAAACCAAACCTAAATAAAAAGTTGAAATATTCTGGAATATTTAATTTTCATCAATGACTATCCCCAATTTAATCACTAATTTTCATTATTTTATAGAAATAATTGAAATATATACTTAATATTTTGCACAGATATAGTTAATTAAAATAAATATGACAAGTGACAATTATNCAAGCTAAGGTGAAATGGAGGATGACGGAAAAATCTTACGATCCCTTAAATAGAGGGAGAAGCAGGGGGATTGAAAATTGATTAAAAAAGCTTTACGTAATTTAAGGACGGCCCCCTAGTTCAAAAGTTTCGTTTTATATTCTGCTGCTCAAAGTATGGGTAGTTTGTTCTACTGTTGATAAGTGTAGCTCAACACCTTAAATTACATTTTGAATTCCAAGTATAAAAGAAAATAGCATATGAGTTATGAGCAGCCGGAACAAGAACAAGTTTATAATAAAGAAATACGGAGGGAAAAGTGTACCAAATTAGATAAAAAAATACATTTAAATGATTTGTTCAAATCCTCCGACAGCTTTGGACATCATTCTTCCACAAAGAAACATATTTTTATTAGGTTTATGTTTCTGTTTTCATATAGTAGCTTCCACACTTGAGACAATCAAACACTTGTAAGTGTAAATTAGTACTTTATTTCTAGCATGTTTCAGACACTTGGAGCTTATTTCAAATGGTGGTACCATGGGTGCAAGAATTATCTTCTGAAGTGACTAAAACATTATTTAAAAAAAACCTTCATGACGTTAGCCCGCAGTCGAGCCATAACCGACCAAGTGGCCGCCGTCTGTTAGAGCAGATAGTGCTAATATCTCCGTATAGAGGGTATCATGTGCTCAGCACAAATAATCCGCCGGCCGTTAATCTCAGTTTTATAGTCCGGAGCCGCTACTTCTTTAGTAAAGTAAATCCTCATTGGTCCTCACGAGGTTGAATTTGACCTCGTTACAGACCCACTGATTTACATAAAAGCTGGAAGCGTTGGGGATCGAATCCCGGCCCTCTATATCTATAGCCAGGAACTTTGACCACTAGACCACAAAGGAAATCCAAAATATGTATATAGATTAAAACCATTTATTTTCAAGGTTTTCTATGCGTATAACCCGAATGGGTAGTAAGACGCGGTGCTAATAATAATAATAATAATAATAATTCAAGGTTTTCTAATCTTTTTTTATCTTGACAAAAAAAATAATCCTAAAGTGCCTCACACAATTTTAATAATTTCACGGCTAGAACTTAAGAAACGTGTTTTGATATACATACTTTTTTATGGAAATTATTCTTACATTCTACCCGAGTCGTGACTCATTATTATGTTTAGTTGTATTTAAAATTTGAATAAGAAATGTAATTTTAAATTTAAATCTTTTTTTAAAAAATAATTATTTATGTCATGCTATTTGATACTTTTGAAAATAAATAAATCAAAGTGCTAGTTTCTGTGAAGGTTTGTGGTTAAATTGTGGTAATATATAAATTATGTACCTGTAAGGGTGGTCACGTGGTATAATGCTTTAGGCCCGCAATACACTGGATTGTCTACGAATGTTTGCCAAGTGCATTGGCTTATCTATATATGGTTCACCTACCTCTTCTCCAAGTTAATATGGGCGTAGCTTATTAAAACTAGATACTTATTCCTATCTCTTGGATTAAGACGAAGCTTAAGGTAACGTAAGTTAAGGCCAATACATTTTTAAGTGTTTGTAAATAATTTTTTTTGACACAATAAATAAAAGAATACTTCACTAGATATGTTTAGTTTAATTTTTCAACAAATATTTCTTGAATATTTTGTCATGGGCGTATAGGAAACTGATGATAAATTTTATTCTTAATTTAAAAAGTGTTCCATTAAATTAAACGTTGTCTGTCACAGATATTCAACAACTTTTTTTTTTTATCACTGCATCTTACTAACGTTCGGGTTAAACGCCTACGTACTAATTACGCTATTGTGTTAAGGATGAGAAAGGTTAAATTTAGAGGAATTGTACCTGCATTTCTGGAGAAGGAGGGTGGGAAAAACTATTTAGGAAAACTACGCTCAGTACACCCGACCGGTATTCGAACCCTGATCCTCCCACCATTATAAGCAGTCCAGTCTACTGGGAGAGTTATGCCTTAAACAATGTGGCCACTGAAGCGGGTTCAAAAATTGTTGGTATCACAAAGTGTATACAATTAAACTAGAGGTATCCTTTATTATGTTGGATATCATCGTTAATAGAACTCCATGGCTACTATTGGGAAACATTGTTGTCTTTCTCTCATTTTCATGTGGTCAATCTCCCCTCAAATATAAGACAAGTTTCGCAACGCTGGTTAGTCGAGGTTGCCAGTAGCTCCTTCTTACCCCCGCGCACCACCTTCAGACATAACTGAGAGCGAGGAGATTTGGCAACAGTTAACCGAGAGAGCGAAGATAAAGCTTTCCTCCATAAGACCTAGAGTTCCCTTAACAATTATATCGGGTGTATCTATACGGCCCTAAATCGTTAATGGTATTCAACAAATAAATGAAAACATATCGGCTATATTTTGTTTATAAAATGGTCTTATGTAATGCTTATTAGATACACGATGCTGCCGCATTTATTATGTTCTATACTGTACATAGCGTCATGTCGATTATTTTTCTGTGTAGGGTGAGGTTAAGAGGATATAAAACCTCCCCTTTACACCTCTTTCGACCCCGTTGTGGAACGTGGTCCAGTGTAACTAGCATCTATCCAATTACGTCATGTGCGCAGAGCTAAGTGAATTATATCAGCAGGGTGTAGTCAAGCGAAAAGCTTTTTACCCGGAACATTCATGGAAAGATTTTTTTAAATAGTTTTTTTAATTTCTTTGCCAATTTGTATCGGTAGATTTAAATAACCTTGTAAAATATTCAAAACTAGCTTACCATCCGGGACATGTATGTTTGTTATATGTCCAAAACATTTAATTAATTTTAATTAATTGAAAAATGAAACCTAGATACGGGAATCTAACCCAGAACTTTTTGCTTAGCTAGCAATTGCTCTACCACTGACCTATCAAGAATTCATACCGTGCGCAGGGTATTCTTCACTTATAGCTTAAGGCTAGTCTGTGATGGACGTGTGGAATCGTCAGCTACATATAAGCGAACAATAGTGTCGCTAGCTATCAGATAACACAGCCAATCTGTGACTCAAGGTGGGGGGAGGGGAGGTTGTTAATTGAAATATGGTCCCCTCTAGACTAACAGTGTCGTAGTTACAATGATTGATTGACAACCTGTGGGTTGATATTCATCCAAACACTTAGTTAACAAAACTATTGTGGATGTACTGTAGATAACAGGTTGGTTTTTAGTCATTGAAAAGGTAAATATTGACTTACTTTGCACATCAGCAAGAATATTATATTTATATAATATATTCTTGCTGATCTATGTATATATAATATTCTGGCTGATGTGCATGTAATATATATATATATATATATATATATATATATCTCCGAACGTGTAGCACTGCGTCCTACTACAGGTTCGGGTCGTACGCTTATTTACTAAGCATACTAATTGTTTTAAGGATTAGGAATATTATATGTATAGGAAGTGTACCCGCATTTGCGTGGAGAGAGAAATTGGAAAACCATTCTTGAAAAAAAAACACCTTGAGTACACCCGACCAAGATTCGTGACCCCATCCCCCCCCCACCCCCTCTTCCCCTCCATCATCGGCAGTCTAGTCCACTACAAGAGAAGTGCGATAGACCACGTGGCCACCGAAGAGGGTCATAAGCAAGAATAAAATCAACTGTTGAAACATCTTTCTAAATCTTTCAAAAGTAAAATAGACACAGTACTTTCCACCTAGTTTATTTTTTCTCTCCTCATCTTATTTCCCGCCTGAAATATACGAATTTATATTAAATAATATTTTTGCACGAATTCTAACGATATAATTTAGAGTTAGTAGAAGGATGGGCGGAAGCCTTTGATCAAAAACACCTTTAATACAACTGGAATAAGCTCGAACCCAAACCTTCCCATCCCTAGCAAACCAGCCTATGAGAGCTTGACAATTTGTCAGTAGTGCCAACCGGTGCGAATTTTTGTGCGATTGTAATTATAATTAAATATTATAATATTTTTGAATTAAAAACATGAATGTAATTTGTAATTACATAGCATCATAAATACTTGCATTCTATATCCCTCCCATAGTACGTAAGAGGATGAAAAATATAAAATCATGGTCACGTTAATGTTGCTATATTTTTATGTTATTTGAATATTCAGTCTTTATAGCAGATATAAATGGCCGTTTTCAGTTAATACACTATACAGTATAATTGTTAAGGTATATTTTAATTAGTAAAATATTTTGATTGGCTAATATATAACCAAAATAACAACAACAATAACTATGGCGTCAGCCCATAATCGAGTCATACCGACCGAGCAGCCGCCGCCTGTTGGCGAAAATAGTGCCAACTTTTGCGGATAAAATTTGCTATTTGGCCAGCACAACAGTTCCTCTGATGGTTTTATATATATCTATAATAATCTAATAAATTGACTTATTATTATTATTATTATTATTATATTAGTATTAGCTCCTCGTCTTACTACCTGTTCGGGTTATACGCACTTACGCTAATGTGTAATGGTAGGGTGATTGTGAGATGAAATGGAGGACCCACAGTTTAACGTGGAATCCGAACCACAGTGGAGGCCTGGCATTCCAACACATTCACAAGTTGTGATTAATACACGTCTTGTCAGAGGTGAAGGAAGGGTTTGGTAATCAAATAAATCTGGGCTGGGACAGAGGATTGAACCCCGGACCCCCAGCACAGAAGTCTTGACACCTTACCCCTAGACCACCAGGTTACCAATTGGCTAGTTAAATGTACACTCCGTTTATCATGAAAAGTAACATCTTACCTTGATGGACTACACAACCCTATCTTATAAACTACGTCGTAGTGTAACCATAAAAGGTATATTTTACTCTATACGAAGGGTATTATGTTATCATTTATATTGAATTAAAAGAGATTTATATAATGGTTCCAGTTCCTTGCTACCAATCCAGAGGTTACGGGATTGATACCCAGCTATTCCAGATAATCTTTGAAGCGGTGGTTCTGTAACGCGGTTAGCTCAGTCTCGTGAGGACAAATGAGGAGCTACTTGAATGGAAAAATAGCGGTAAGGCCTATAAAACTGAGATTAATGGCCAAAGATCAGCCCCGTGGTATAGTATATAGTGTTCATTGAACCTGGCTACGAACCCAGGGGTCCCGGGTTCGATTCCCGGTTTTTACCATATATATATATATTTGGGAAAATACTTTATATATATTAGAGTATTCCTAATAGGTTTTAATGTTTGTTTTATCAATAATATTTATAATTATTAGCCTTAATTTGATTATAATTAATTAGGGTGGGATGGTTTGGATCTAGTTGGTTTCATTATGTTTATGACTTTATTTAGTATTAAAAATCAAACCTTACAATACTTTTTTGTTAATTTATAATTTACTAGATAGCTGTTGCCCGCGGCTTTGCTCGCGTGGAAGTTGATTATATACAAATACGAAAATACACATATGTATTTACAGATTAATTTAAAATATTACGTTACGTTGATGACCATAACTTGACCTCAGATCAAAAATAATGCAAGTCCGATACAAACTTTCACCCCCTTTTTCATCCCTTATTAAATAAAATTTCCAAAATTCCTGAAACACGTATTTATTTGTTTTACGTCAATAACCGAAATACAAAATTTTGTTTATGTAACTTTCAAAATGACGGACTTTCATACATATTATCATACATATTATCATCCCCTATTTTGACCCCTTTGGGGTGGAATTTTCTAAAATCCTTTCTTAGTGGGTGCCTACATAACAAAATGAATATACAGTCCGAATTTCATGCTTGTAGCCTTGATAGTTTGCGCTCGGCGATGATGAATCAGTCAGTCAGTCAGTCAGGACATGTTATTTTATAAGTATAGATTCATGTCTACTGTTTTTATTTTATAAAAATAATTCAGATAAATAGAAATCTTAGATTGTGGAATCCATAGTTAGCTTTTAAATTAATTTTTGAAATTTTATTCTACTCTCACGAAATGTTAATGAGATAAGAGTAACCCTCAAATATTTCACAAGATGCAAGTTTAGTCTTATCTCTCACCTCCTTTTTTCGTGACATTGTCATATCAAAGGTCTTCCTCACTCTACAAAGGTCGAAGGTATAGGTCAAGTTGTAAATCACACGAAAGAGATAAGAACGTTGGAGGAGGTCTCACGCGCGTGTATTCGTTGGGACGTCTTTCATGTCGCGTGACGGTGGACGGTGTGGCGTGACACGCTGTCGTTGAGCCGGCGAAGGTGTCTACGTCACGCCAAGTCACTCAATCAACTCACTTTCTTGACGCCCGAGGTCCCTAACTAAGATTCTTTCTGTGGCGTGATCACGGACAAACAATGTTTGTGATTTCAGTTATGTTGGTACACCTGCTGACTATTAAATTTATATTTTTAATCACCGCGTCTGATTACTTGTTCAGGTTATCCGCATATATGATAAATAATCTAATGGTTAAGGCTAAGGAAGGAAGCATTTTATATATAATCTATCCGCATTTGCGTGGAAGTAGAGTGGGAAACCATTTAGTAAAAACCACCCTCAGTAGACCCAGCCGGAATTCGAACCTCGATATCCCCGTTACCAACATGAGACCATACGGAAAATAAAATGGGTTTACCGAAAAATGTATACACAATTATTTAATCCCAATAATAAAAATATGCTGACGCGTAGAAAAGTAACACTAAACGATTATTTTATTTATGTGATTTTTTTTACGGGTGATTGAATCAGGTTTACTCTATGAAAATATGTTTTATTACTTCAGAAATAAGTTTGCAATACTTGAAGTATACTTAGGAATCAATATTATTTGTGATGAAATATGATAGCCTGTTATAGTCGCAATGAAAGTATGTAGGAATTTAAATTATTGGAACGGTAATTTGATGACATTTTAGGACTGCTTGACAAGACTTGTATTATTCACAACTTGTGAATGTGAGGAATGCCAGGCCTCCACCGTGGTTCGGATCCCACGTAAACTGTAGCTCCTCCATTTAATCTCACAATCACCCTACCATTACACATTAGCGTAAGTGCGTACAACCCGAACGGGTAGTAAGACGCGGTGCTAATAATAATAATTTAGGACGGCTGAGGTAACATCTAGTTTTTTCAGCTTATTGATTGGGGGTTGGGAGGGGGGTGGGGACACGTCTTTAAGGGTATGCATACTAAGATTCAAACTCGTATGGTCGGTTTTTTATGATGACGTGTCAGGGTTCAGATTTCCGCCAGGTTTACTTAAGGTTGTTTCTCCCAAATAGTTTCCCACTACTATTTTCATTTATTGGTTTGGTGTGTTTAACGTGCACTTTTTTCTGAACCGACTGAATATACTATCTCACAACTTATAAACTAACTTAAATCTAGAACAAACACAACACCCTGCCGTTAAAATATCACTGTGATAGTGTAAAACCACGTTTAATCAATCATATCTTTGGCCATGTGAAGAATCGAAACCGGAACCCTTATCTCATCAAACAGATATTTTACCGACTGAGCTAAGGTGAACGAGAACATTTCCTTTGAAATTATATATTTCTAATTCTTGCCCCATTCGTTTGATTAAATTGGGATATTACAGTGGGATGTTGTATAAAAATAAATAAATGACACAATCGCTTAAACTTTATTATTTTGTGTAATATAGATTCTAAGATAATTTTCACAAATAGGTCTAGAATAAAACTACTTTTAAGTATGTTAACTTCATAAAAATAAACACACCATCCTGTTAATCACAATAATTACTTTATATATACATTTTAAACCAAATTGTTCAAATATTTTTAACAAAATTCAAATTTTCAAACAAAAGTTATCTGTAAATTACCCTAAAGTAGTTTTTATTATATGTAAATTAAAAACGTATTCTTAATTATCATAGTGACCTGGTGGTCTAACGGTAAGGTGTCGGACTTCTGTGCTGGGGATCCGGGGTTCAATCCTTGGTCCCGGCACAGATTTATCTGATTACCAAACCCGTCCTTCACCTCTGACAAGACGTGTATTAATCACAACTTGTGAATGTGTGGAATGCCAGGCCTCCAGCGTGGTTTGGATTCCACGTTAAACTGTAGGTCCTTCATTTCATCTCACAATCACCCTACCACTACACATTAGCCTAAGTGCGTATAACCCGAACGGGTAGTAAGACGTGGTGCTAATAATAATAATAAATTATCATGAAAAACTACTGCTAGATTTCCATTTTGAATTCAAATTTCAAGGTCAATTCACAAATAATTCTAATTTCCTATATATTGTCATGAGTAAACTTCACTTAAATTAATGTATTTAAGATAAAGAAAGATACATCATCATTGATAATATAAACTAGTCCCCCGATTCCAATTTTGAAACAAATTGCTAAGGCAATTTTTTAATATTCAAATTTTAAAAAAATCCTTCAGCAGCTAACGACCCTTTATAAAATTTTTACCCGAAACCAAGTAAAAAGTGTTATTTTTTATGTCAAACACTCTCAAAATACTCAGTTGGAATCAACATTTTAGGGCAATTTCTAAAATATTTTCAGATTTGACAAACAATTTTCAGTAAATTACTCATATATGAGTTTTCAACCAAAAAATAACTATAAATAATTATTTTTCATACCACACATTTTCCAGATACATATTTTGAACAAAATCATTGGAGTTATTTTCGAAATATTTTGAATTTTCCAAAACCTCCCATGAGTAAAATACCGTTCAACAAATTGTTACCCAAAAAACAACTATACTCTGATATTTGTCATGCCAATAAAATACTATATTTGCATTTTAAACAAAATCATTAAAGCCATTTTTGAAAAATTTGTAACTACAAAAATTACTCATCAATAAACTATTCTTAATTGAAGGGCTAGGGTAAAAAAAACTCATTTTGTGGTATAGCCCTAAAACATCTAAATATCAAGTTTTAACAAAATCCATCGAACCATTTTGGATCCGTGGCCAGAGACATACATACATACATACAGACAGACAGACAGACAGACATGGCGACATACAGAACTGTAAAATCAACTTTCTTTGGTTCGTGTTCACATAAAAATTTAAATTTCGTCATAATCTCAAGATCAATTTTTTCACTATCATAATACTTAACTCTTGATCTGAGAAATTAAAAAAAGAAAGATTGTGGCTGTGTGTATGTGAGAGAGAGAGAGTTGTTGAATATGAAGAGAGAAAGAGAAACATACTATCGACACCGCCAAAAATTTCATATGTCCAAAAATACGAGTTTTTTTTTTCTGTATCTCGCGAGGCCTCTTGGTACCTCCTGAAGGGACCTTTCAACTGATGAGAGCTTAAGAAATATAAAAACCTCAGAGGTCATCCAACTGGAGAATTGAACCACGCCCTACTTGTACCTAGCTACGCACGCAAGATTATCGACTTACCACGTGTCTGTAAATATATTAACCAAAGCCGTTTTAATCTATTAAAGGAATTTACAAAGGATTAGTTGATTCAGCAAGTATGAATAATATTAGATCCTGGAAAATAGAAGGTTATCAATAATGAAAATAGTTGGTGTTTTCCTTTGCCTTTTTCTATTGAAATTAAACTAAGAACAAATTGTAATGTATATGTTTGAAACAGGGGTCATTAAAAACTTATTTTTGCCTGCCCCACGAATTAAGGTGGGATTAAAGGTAGCGCAAGCTAAAGTTGGTATTTTTAAAGTTTCGATACCAAAAATATTTTTAGACAAAATAGATTTAAAAAAAAGTGTTTCATTGACCAAGAGTAGTGAGGTAATGTTTTAACTGGATCATTTGGCATTTCATCTGTCTACCTGTCCGAATATTTTCTACGTGACAGCAGCTGTCAAATGTTTCGAGAAATCTTAACGAAATTTGGTGAAGGCATTGTTTGAACATAGGCCGAGAAACATGGGCCTATGTACTATAAGTACACGGAGGCGTGTTCCTGAATGTATTATTTGGCATCTAGAGTGCTTCCACCGCTTTAGTTTTCCATTGGGTATTCCCCAACTAATCGAAACCCAAACCACGCGAAATGAACTCTAGATGTATTTCTAGAGGGGTCCCTCCCACTCGAGACGTATTATCTCGAAACGTATTATCTCGAAGGGTGTTTACTTAAGATGGTGCGTGAATCATTAGATTGACTTGGAATTTAAGAACTAAAGAAAAGAAAATTTCAGTAAACAAGCGGCTTTACACAAATTTACGATGATAGGATTGATATTAATGCATTTGTTAATAGTAATAACACGTTAATAAAACTCTTTAGATCAAATAAGCGTGGTCCTGACAGTTTATAACTTATATAAAAATAATAAACTAGGGAAATAAGGCTATGGCGGAACAGTTTTGATCGTCAGATCTATTTTCTGTAGTAGAGCTATATACATTGCTACGAAACTTATTTAATTTATTGTCAACAAGCCTGCCTGGTAAGTTAAAATTACGAAACCACGCTATGTGATATAATAGATAGATCATATACAGAAACATAAAAATTTCTGTGAATGTAACTATCTAATAATTTTGACTACCAATTATCAAAATATTGTTTTAATGTTAATATTAACCAATTTTGTACAAAGTTAAGTTGCCCTCATCCCATATTAACAAAGCATATGTTGTTGACTAGGTGGTATTGGGTTAAGGTTCTCGCCTCAGGACCCAATGTCCGTGGGTTCAAACCCAGCCAGGGTCAGCGAATTTTTCTTGTGCGATAAAAATTCATAGCACAACTTCCAAAGGAGATGAAGCTAAGCTGGTGAGCCCATGTAAATTGTGGCAATCCTGGAAGGTATGTGAAAATATGTTTCCCGACAAAATCGGTAGGTCTTTCCCTCTCGCTCATAGAAATTCCCGTGTGCTGATATAATCAGTCGGTTTAGAAAGTGTATGGAAAATAATACAAAATGCACGGACTAAATAAATTATTTCTTAAAGAAAGGCACTTCTTCTCAAAATGGATTTTTTGACCTGTTCAACATAAATTAAATTAAATCGTTCTACAAAATAAGTAACATATTGACGAATCTATTCAATGAATCTTCAAAATGGTTATGTTTCACATGGGATGAGCAAAACTAGTAACGTGTTTTCTAATGTTGGGAATGATTGATCTTACAGGAAGCTAGTTTCAAGTATGAGAATTTAGTATATACAACATAAAACCAACTCGAATGGCGATACTCTCGAATACGAATTATTTTTATTCAGGAATAAAAAAAAAGTTTCATTAACATTCTATAATCTAGACCGTTCGGGTAAGATAGACTCAAGCACAAAACAAAAGATCTTGGGAATAGTGGGCATCGTTTATCGTTTCAAGATGGCAGCCTCTCAAAATGTTTTGCGTTTAAGGCCTCCCTCCTCGTTCAGCGAGAAAGTATCAGTCGGTGTCAAACCACACGGCTTAAAATAACATTTTCTGTTTTGTTTTCTGGATCTATTTCATAATTCTATATAGGCTCATACTTCTTTTCGTCCTTCACCTACAACCACCCTTTTTCGAGATAAAGAGAAAAGCTTGCTAACAAGTTTCAAATAATTTAAAATTTTCTGTTATCAGCCTATCAAAAATTACTGTATTTATTAGAGCAAGACTAAATCTAGATCCCTCTTTCATCAAGCCTAGTCTTATAGTTCCACAAATACGCTTAAAAACTCGTTAAAAATGAGTTACTGTTACACAATAACATATTAATTTTGTTTCTATTAATAAAACTATAGGAGTGTTAAGTATAAAGAACCCTGTTGGAATATTTCGACTTTAATTTGACGTGAATCATATTTTAAAATAAAGAATCATAGAATTAAATATTGCAGTAGAGTTGAACGTCTGCACGGCAATTAATTTTCTCGTTTACTGAGGTGGCCTCTTAAATCGTGATTTAAATTTATAATTCCAAGCAATCGATCATTGAATCGAGAGCGTATTTTTAGATAGTGTTAACCTGATGTATTAAACCACGTGAACAATAGTTATCTATTAATATAATGCACTAATGAATATAGTATTACTTTTGTTTTGATCTAGCTTGATCACCAAGGAGGAATATCAACTTAAAATCCAAGGGGAAATTAAGAAGATATTTCAAGTTGAAATCCAAAGAAAAATCTATTGAATGTAGTAAAGATAAGAACATGACATAAATTCTTAGCATGATACTTAGCATTTTTTGAATTGAGGGAGTGAGGTCTACTTTTCACAGAATTACAAGTGAGATTTGTTTTGTTTAGTTTTCTACACATCAACAGTATTTGAATAAATCTCACATTTTTGATGAGACACTTTTTAAATTCAGATAAAAAGCTATCATCAAATGCCGAAGTGACCATGACAAAGATTCAAGAAATGTTGAGGTTTGATATTTGTAGTTTCCACAAAAAATTTTTTTATTAAAATAATAAATAATAAAACAATTGTCAAACCACATGCAAAACTTTCACAGCAAATAATTGGTTTATAGTCATGTTTTTCTTTTAACCGTTTTTACATAAATGAAACACGAAATTATTAAATAACCGTTTGGATACTTCTGTTTTTCGTGAAAGAGGCGTGGCATATGTGATTTGCTTATAAATGTTTTAAAAAAGAAAACTTTTAAAAGTCTGCATTCTCTTCACAGATTAATATGATGAACCAGAAAAAAAAAGTCATTGATGACGTCATACAAACCGTATTCAGTTGTGTTTATGCACATCAGTTCATAAAATAGAAACGTTTAATTTTGAAACTAATTTTATGTATGGCTATTTTTACACATTATAAAAACACATATATATATTTTTGTGGTCAGTTATAAGAAAATACAAGTGTAAATATAACCATTTTAATTTAGTATTTCATGTACTATGCTATCTCTTGTTGCCACGACATCTAAACAAAAAACATAGTAGTTTTATTAATATATTTTGTTGCTTGAATAATTTATGAAAAAGCCAATTGTACATTGATATTTAACGAAGTAGTATTAGAAACATTTACTAACACTTTGGATTGATAATTGATACTATAAGAACCCAGAAGTTCTAAAACGAGTGGGTGAGAAGAAAGCCATTTTTAATGTTATACTTTGACGCAAAGCAAACTGGATCAGACACATCCTTAGGAGGAACTTTCTTCTGTATGACGTAATAGAAGGAAAGTTTGAGGGAAAGAAGAGCTTAGGAAGGAGGAGGATACATATAGGCTACTAGATGACTTGAAGGAAATAAGAACATTCTGGGAGGTGAAGGAGGAAGCAGAGGACAGGGTGCATTGGTGGTCTAACTTCACTGGTGAAAGGAATTGACCTGTCGTAAGACAAAACACCTAATAATAATAATAAACTAAGAACATCATAATTATTTCCAGATTGATTAGCATTAGTGACTCTCATCCAATGTTTGCAATAATAATCTTCAGCTAGCTGTCAGCCACCCCCTCTCCAGTGGTGAATGAAGGGCACTACCCTTAACACGCGTTCCCTTTATTTATCCCACCTTAAGGTCATTCAATCAGCAACATTTTATTGCACAGTTTTTAACATTGTAGGTTACAATTATAAGCTGTAATAATAGCGTTAAATTATATCAAATCATTATCATTAAAATAATATAATTAATGTATGGAGCAGAAATTTAGTATATCCAACATTCATATGAGGTGTACACAATTAGATATTTATAATGTTACATATGTTTTGTATCATCATCATCATCATCATCATCATCATCATGAATAGCTTTCAGCCACTGGCCGGGTTTGTTTGAAACATAAGTCTCTCCACCACCTCTCTTCCTCCCTCCACCTTGGCCCAGTCCTCTCCTCTTTCCTCCACGCTCCTCCTTACTCCTTTCAGCCTTCTGTTCCTTGGTCTACCCCCTATCCCCCCACTTCCATATCCAACCTCCTCCTGGTCATCCTTTCTCTCTCCATTCTTTTCATATGGTCGTACTACCTTAGTCGTGCCTTCTCTATTCCTCTTACTCTCTCATTTATTATTGAATATAGGTAGGTATATATAATATTAATATTATTATAATAAATATATTATAAAAATTAATTTAATAATAATATTTAATTGAAATCTTTATAATATTAATAATAGGTGACCTGGTGGTCTAGGGGTAAGGTGTCGGACTTCTATGCTGGTGGCCGGGGTTCAATCCCCGGTCCCGACACAGATTTATCTGATTACCAAACCCTTTTTTCACCCCTGACAAGACGTGTATTAATCACAACTTGTGAATGTGGGGAATGCCAGGCCTCCACCGTGGTTCGGATTCCACGTTAAACTGTAGGTCCTCCATTTCATCTCACAATCACCCTACCATTACACATTAGCGTAAGTGCGTATAACCCGAACGGGTAGTAAGACGCGGTGCAAATAATAAAATAATATTAATATAACTGTATTGCTATTAGTATCGGTATTATAATAAATATTTCATTGTATAGCTCTCATATAAATGTAGAGTTATATTAAATTTTTCCCCGTACATTAATTAATTTTACCTTAACATTGATAATTATTTGAAATCATTAAATCATTATTTACAGCTTATAATAACTATACATTTGTTAAACTGTGCAAAACAATTCTGATGGTCGAATTACCTTCAGCAGTCACAGAACTTATTTGCTAAGACGACTGTAATAAATTAATATGTACGCGTCTCGAGTATAGATGGTATAGCCATAATCCAAGACTGAAAAACTGTATCTAATGTATAGTTAAAAGAATTATAAATAAATCTAAAATATTTGGTCAAAACAGTATGAAGAAATATAGAGTACATCTTCGCTAAAGTAATACTTATACAAGGTAAAAATAGACAAAGAAGAGAAAATAAAAGAAAGAAAGAAAGGTAACTCGAGATTAAATTGTATTTCACTTGTTTGTTTTAGTTTAACGAAAGTAAACTCGTTTGTGTTCAATCACCTTTCGACGTTTCTCTAAACTTGATGCTGTGTTTGTTTTCGAATGAAATCTCTTCAGGCTTTTTTTTTTATTCCTAGTCAGCCTTCTATAACATTTTTTTTAATGGTTCAATCCAAACAAGTCTTCGTTTCAAATCAAGACGTTTTGATGTTCTGATAAATTGGAATCTCTTTTTTTTATGTTTATTGAACCGATAAATCAAATCTATATTATTTCATCCATCATGTCACTTTTTTTGTTTGTTTTTTTATGTTATGTTATTTCTCAAGTTTGTCATTGAAATTTTGATACCTGAGAGAAAACTTGAATCATTCTAATTTTATATTCCTGAATGCACTTTTTTATATCTTTACTTTCTTAGTATATATCTGAAAAAAAAATTGTCACGAGAGTAATTTTTTTTAGATCTAATTAATATGAAATTATTTCATTTAAAAAACATTAATTTCAGAATTATGTTTTTATTACCACCCCAAATTAAATGTAATTTTATTAGTGCTTACTAATTCACAATTAAAATGTTTTATAACTTTATTAGCACCACGTTGACGTCTGTGAAGAAGGTTTATCGAGTTCTAATCGAAGCACTTATTATTCACGAATTTTAAATAAATCAACTATTATAATAGTCATATCCTGGTTAAATATGATAAAATTATGATTTTAAATAAAAAGAGTTCGCATTGTGAAACACATTAGATTAGTTTTGAAACCTAGTCCTATAAGTTATCACGTTTAAATGTAAGTTCAACATATTCACGCAACAGTAGTTCACTTTGTCAAAGCTAAGCAGTAAAGTTGTGGTGATCATAATATATTTCAATACGTACCTATATGTGTGTGTGTGCGTGTGCGTGTGCACGCGTGCGCGTGTGTGTGTGTGTGTGTGTGTGTGCGCGCGCGCGCGTGCTATGTATTATAGGATATACGAAGATATAAGAAAGGCTGTTATTGGGAAAAAAAATATGATTATTTTCCACTCAATATGGTAATAATTAATAAGCATTTAATTTACCATAAAAGAATGGTTATTAAAATATGTTAACATATTTTTGACACATTGTGGTATTTGTTGTAATGGTTTAAAGCCTTAACGATTTATTCTTTTCAAATTTGATTAGATTCGAGTTATTGAATCGAATAATTTAAAATTCGAATCGATATCAATATTATTGAAGCTTAACACCACATATAGTTGGAGAATAAGATTCCAGATAGCTCAGTAGGTAGAAATATCAGCGTGTAAGATGACCAGAGATGTCGGAGTGGGATATATTTCTAGTTACACTATCATTATATCCGAATGTCATTTAAAAATACGTGTTTGTTTAAATATTTCACTTAGCTGCTATGTAATTTATAAAAATTATTCAGTGATCTAGATCATTCGATCAAAAAACCATGTAACAAAGTTTGTTTTATAATAACACCAAATATCTAATTAAAACTTTTGAGGGCCAGAATACAACCACGCAACAAATAAGACTGAAAATAAACTCTCAAATATATGCTAGCGATCAAAATATGAGTTTAATGAGTAAAATATCCCAGTACCATGTAAAACTTAATACTAAAATGGCATTTAATGCTATATTTATTCAATTTTAGCACCACTTACTACTACCATATTGAGCTATACGCATATGCACTATTTTTTAAATATTTATTTCACTGTGGTTCATTGTCTGTTTAGGTTGTGTGTATATATATATATATATATATATATATTAATCACGCTAATGATTTAGGGATGAGGAGAGTTGATTTTAGTGGAAGTGTACCAACATTTACGTATAAAGAAAGAGAGAGAGAGGGTGGAAAACCATTTTGGAAAAAGCCCTCAATACACCCGACTGGTATAAACCCCGATCTATCTGTAATCGGCAGTCTAGTCCAACACGAGAGTAATGCCTTAGACCATGTGCCCACTGAAGCACGTCATACTGTACTATTAATACACCAATGCTTTGGGGATGAGGTAGGTTGAATTTGGAGGAAGTGTACCCACATTTATATGGAGGGAGAGTGGAAAACTATTTAGGAAAATACCCTCAGCTCACCCGACTGGGACTTGAAACTATGTCCCTCCATCATCGGCTTTCTAGTCTATTGTGAGAGTGACGCCTTGGACTATTCGATCACCGATGCTGGTTTTAAACTTATAACACGTATTTTTTCTTTTAGCACTGCGTCTTACTGCCTGTTAGAGTCACACGCATATGTAATAATTATGCTACTGATTTTAAGGATTAGGAAGGTTTAATTTAGAGAAAGTGCATCCGTTTTTGCGTGTAAGGAGAGTGGAAAACCATTTAGGTAAAACCACCCTCAGTAGACCCGACCAAGATTCGAACCCCGATTGCCAAGTTTTCAGCAGGCCAGTCTAACACAAGAGTGACGCCTTAAACAATTAAACCACTTAAGTGGGTGATCTTGTTGTTAGTTATATTTTCGTTGAACCAAATAGGACTATAATTTCGTCCTCTTTTGACATAATATGACCATAATCGGTGAACAAACTCCTCAGTTTCATATAATTGTATATGCTGATGACACTAAGGTTAGTGTTCGAACCTCGGCAGGGTGTATTGAAGTGATTTTTCCTAAATTGTCTAATTTCACACGAATAAGGGAGCATTTATTCTAATTTCCTTATCTTTACTCTTCTAATGTAAATATTCAGATAACAGAATAAAATGTATATTTAAAAAAACCAAATTCAAAAATAAAATATATTCACTGCAATAATATATTTTAAGAAACTTTTTTGTTTATTTATTTATTTGTAGCACTAAAGTTTACTAGTTTACATAGCCAATCTTCAGAACCCGAACTTCCTAGTTTGAGATAGAAATTTGTACCTATTTATCTATGCTAGATTTAAATTGCTAATGAACATATTTGAATTTTATCGACCAACTTCCGCATTTCACGTTTCCAGACTTACATAGAAGACATTGCTTTTATCTTTCCTTTATTTATAGTTTACCACTTAATTTAGATCAATAGGCTACATGATTACATGGCATCGTATTATGTTGTGTTGAAACTAATAAATCTTTTAAACGCTAACAAGAAAGGAATAAATTCAATACATAATTAACGTTTACTTAATCAAATGAGCAGTGGAAAATATATTACTCAAACATTATTCTCTTACGCCACCCTCGGAATTTTTAATTTATTAGCTAATATTACTAGCTTTATGTAAGGAAGCCTTATATATGACAACGATATTTATAAATATAAAATTTAAGAAAAGTTCGTAGAACATTTTATGAGTTGGAACACTACATATTTTCACAAATAAAAGTTAGAGTTAAGTAGAATACAATATTTTACGAAACCAAATCTCGAACTTAAATCCTAATCTTGATAAACATTATGAACATAAGAGGAAATATAAATATAATAGAATAATAGACAATACAAATAGTAACTAAATGTTAACATTCTTTCTTTTAATCTATTCATTATTGAATTCATAAATTTAGTTAAGTGTTAAATTACTGAACTGAGGGCCTGGTTGTTCATATAATCCTATAATTATAATTTGTTTTGACCCATCAATAAGCTATATTAGAGTTCTAAAATAATATTGACATTGTCTCGAATCCTCAAATCTTAAATATCTTTAAAGATTAAAGGTCTCATCCCTGGTAAAAATATTTTTATAAAAAGGTATGATCAGTCAGTTACGGCTGATTTCCGTAATTATAATCATTCATCCACCAATCTTCACCTTCCATATATACTTGCACTGGCACAGCCAAGGTTGAGAGGGGTCAGGGTTGAAACCCCGCTCCCACAGACCTCGCTACCCACCTTCCTCTTTATCGTCCCTAAAGCTGTTGAGATCATACATGAGGAACTCTACATTATTATTATTATTATTATTAGCACCGCGTCTTACTACCCGTTCGGGTTATACGCTCTTACGCTAATGTGTAATGGTAGGGTGATTGTGAGATGAAATGGAGGACCTACAGTTTAACGTGGAATCCGAACCACGGTGGAGGCCTGGCATTCCCCACATTCACAAGATGTCTTGTCAGAGGTGAAGGAAGGGTTTGGAAATCAGATAAATCTGTGCCGGGACCGAGGATTGAACCCCGGCCACCAGCATAGAAGTCCGACACCTTACCCCTAGACCGCCAGGTCACCAGGAACTCTACAAATAGACAGAATTAATTAGCTTCATGTAAATACATCCAGAGGTGTCAGTTACGGACCCTATGTAAAAATGTCGGAATTTGTCAGATCTGGGAATGCCAGATTTGCCCTAGATCTGGGCATATCTGGCCCATATATGGACCAATTATGGCCAGATTTGATCTTTCCACACTGGGAGGATGAAGTTCTCAATGAACTTTCTATGAAGCCAAGCAAAATTAACATAAGACTAAAGTGAATTAGTTAATTAGTAATTTTGTGAGTTAAGAGTTACTGCAAGTTGCTTATTTGAATTTTCAGAGAATAATTTTATAAATTAAATTTCCATAATACAATTTATTGAAACCTGCATGTTTGAATATTCTAGCAGTATGCATGGATAAAAATGTGTTCATAAAAACTTAATAGTCATAATAATTACAGAATAATGACAATTTTTATAAATTTTAAATTATTTTTGATAGTATTGCATTTCTTTTGATGCATTTGTATTTTGTAGTACTTAAATTTTCAAATTTTCCCACGGGAAAAACCAATGGACCCCCCTTAGTTGGTCAGTGAAACTAACACCCGCACCCCCCACCCCCCTCACAAACGAATCTTTAATTGTATAGCATAGTTTTTCCCCATATCAATATTATATTAAATGATAACAAATATTTAATAAAACAGAGTTAAACTAGGAATCAACTTAACTATCACGTCTGCTATATGATAATATAGATTGGTCCTGTTTTATATAAGTTTAGTTTAGTGTAGTTTGGGCCACGGGTTTCCGAACACCCTGTATATAGATCTACACACAGAATAAAGTTATACATGGGGGGGGGG
>CABFVZ010000472.1:294970-324441 GCA_902151445.1 Timema monikensis | reverse complement strand
CTCGGAAACAAGAGACTGTTTTATTTAGAAAGCCGTGTGGACCGGATGAAGAACTAGGACAAAGGATAAATGCATGCGTGTTCAAGGGATAAACGGACGAAAAAAAAATAGTTCTGTGCAGAGACAAGTGACTAATTAAGATGGTGAAATACCGATTATAAAAATTATATAATATTTCTTTTACAGGACCCCGCGTTTCAAAATCCACCCAAGAGAATTTCCATAACTAAACAAATTCAATAGGGATGAGAGCGGTGGAATTTGAGAGAAAATGTATTCACATTCACATGGTAGAGGAGTGGAAAACATTTGAGTAAAACAAGCAACCTCATTACACCTGGCTGAGATTTGAACCCCAACCTCACTATCTATCGGCAATACATACAAGAAGATGCTGACACCGCTATTTTGCGAAGCAGTTTGCATCTTAACTGGACCTAAGCAGTCTTAGTACTATCCACTTAGACGCCAATGTAGAAAATAGAAAGAGAGAGAAGAAAATGGGAAGTTTACCCTAACAGGGTTCTTGTCTATGTGCTGATAACCCTTTCCCTATTCCTCTGACGAGTTTAAACAATCACTTTAATATTTGATCCTTGAAAACATTGACACTTACTTTTTAATTTTACCTTTCCCTTTTTTCCTATTATAGATAAACATACGTTACCATGGACGTTTTTAATCTACATCCTGGCAGGAAGTTCCTACAAGACATTTTCGTGACTAAGACAGATAGTCTAAGCTGTAGAGAATTTATAAAAAATACTTTTACAAAAAAACTACTTAGAGATAAAAAAAATATTAATTTTGTGACTGTAGGACTATTTTTTAGAATTATTTAAGAGTTTATGGTTTTTGTTTCAACGTTATATCTTTAAAACTCGTTGAATAAAACGTAAATTCATGAACATGGTAAATCCTATCTTGACCAACCGTGACGTCACAGGTAGGCAACGTCCTTAACCCGCAAATAGGAACCATCGTAAAATCATTTTAATTTGCTTCCACTGCGTCTCACTAGACATGGTCGGGTTAAACGTATAGTACGTAATAAATGTAATTCGAATAAATTGAAAAATGACACATAAGACACGGGGATCGAACCTAGGAATTTGGCTCAGCATGCCAATGCTTTGCCGCTAATTTATTTAGGGATCGCCCCATGCTCAGGGTCTTTATTCACCAAGTTTCATTCATCCCCAAGCTTCAACTTACATACAGGCCTATACTTAATTGTGTAGCATTCCTTTCTTCCATCGTTTGTAAGTGAATCACAAACTCTCTAGAATATGTACCTACATTTTCGTGGAAGGACAGTTATAAACCTCAGCTCTCCCGTCCAGTATTTAAACCATGACCTTAGCCCTCACCGACAAACCATAGTATAGTCCTATGTGCCTGATATTTAGACCGTATGCCCACGGATGAGTTTCAAACTCAATTTAAATGTTAACATTTATAAGTAATAAAAATTGTTGAACAAACCAGTATCTAGTTTTTAACAAGTTAATTTTACATAAAAATAATAAACAAAGTATGAATTACAACCATTTAGTTTAAATTTCATGAAATTAGCTAGGTATAGGAGAGTTTATGTTTGAAGAACCTTTTATAAAATTCACAAATATTTTTTGGTTATTATTAATAAGATTCTAATATATTATTAATGTTATTTTATAACTATTGATTATATATTTCAAAAGTGAAAGCTGTAGATAACATGACTTGCCGTATGATCACGTGTAAGTATATCTAGTTACTTTTCTAGTTGTTAGATAAGGTTCTTCCTATGAAAATTGTACTGTAACCCAATATCACCTCAAAATAATGTATTATTTAAAATAACTAATTTATACACTTTAATATTTTAAATCAACCAACATATCGAGGCAAGTTTTTCTTAACACCTTGTTATACTACCCGTTCGATTAATACGCCTAAGTATTAATTACATTAATGTGTTAGGGATTAGGGATTAGGGAGGTTTATTTAGAGGAAATACACCCACATTTGTGTACAAGGAAAGCGGAAAACCATTAAGGAAAATCAAACCCCAATCTCCCCGTCTTTGGCAGTCTAGTCCAACACGATAGTAGCGCATTAGATCACGTGGCTAACGAAGCAGGTTTGAGTCTAGTTACAAATTTATATTAATATTAACCCCTCTAAAATTCTCAGACAAGGATTTAATGTAATTAATTATAATTGATGACCAGTAAATAAGCCGTAGTCTTAAAAAGCTTCTCAATTTATTTTCCAACTCAATAAAGGGGATAGTCACTGTATCAAAAACCCTTTTCAGTTGGTTTTCCCCAGCCCTGAAGAGTTATTAAGGAAGAATATAGTTCACGGTCGATGAAAACTGTGCCGGGATCGTTGCCAACGCCCCCTCCCTCCCCACGATATGTGCTCCCCCCCTCCCCCCCTGTTGAGTGAAGATGAGGAGTAGAAAGTTAGGGCAGGTGCCAACCTTCTCATCTAACGCGTCACACCTCGTTGAGAGGATGGGGCTTAATCAGATCAAAGCGCCAAGGGAGACCTCTTTTGTTTTGGCAAAGTGCTGCGACACCCACTTGTAAACCATTCCTTCCTCAACCCCCGTGTCGATGTGAAATAATGTTGACCTACACCACGACTATTATTATATCTATGATATTCCTAAGCTTTCGACCTCCAAATTGTTTGTTTGTGTTTGTTTATTTATTTGGCAACGATTGAATCTCTCCCCCAATTTAACAGCAACTATAATTAATTTTGAAACCTGCTTCAGAGGCTGCGTTGTCTAACGCACTACTCTGGCAGTAGACTAGACTACCTATGACAGAGAGATGGTGGTTCAAATCTTGGTCGGATGTATTGAGTTTATTCCACACTCCCTTCATGCAAATACGGGCACACTTCATTTAAATGTAGCCTTCTTAATCCCAAAAACCTTTAGCGTAATTAGTACATAAGCGTATAAACCAAACAGGTAGTAAGACGTGGTGCTAAAAAAAATTAATTTGAACACACTTCAGGCGCAGAATAGTTTAAGGCGCCATTCTCGTGTTAGAATCGCCTGCTTATGACTGGAAGATTGGGTTCGAATCCTAGTTTGGTCTATTGAGAGTGGTTTTTCCCTAAATGGTATCCCACTCTCTTTACACGTAAATGCGGGTAGATTACATATAAAATTCTTCCTTCCTAATCGCCCCTTACTAAAGTTATTTTCATACATGCGTATTACCTGAACAGGTTTTAAACGCAGTGATAATGATAATCTTATGATATACATGAGTTTTAATATATACTTAAGACAGAAAACATAGTAATACCAGTTTCTCTTCTTGGAGTGTTGCAAGGGAAAGCCGAGTTTGATTTAAACAATATCTGTGAATAATTCTCATCACTCAGTATAACACTCATTGGTCAGGTATCAACAAGAATATATGTAATATAGAGCAGATCATTTGTGTGATTGGTCAAAAGGGAACCAAGTATTGGAGAATATATCACTGAATTAAGATGCAGTTTTAACAAGATTTGTTTACACCGGCAATACTCCACGCCATGGCACTGTATAAAACAAATATTTAATTTTAATTTTAGATTTTCCGAATTACCTTGACTGGTGGGAAAATGTTTTAAAAATACACTACCTTCTTTTGATTTGCTTAAAAATATGATAGTATAATTTATCGTTGTTTTTTTTTCAAATAGTTGTTTTATTTTAATGATTGTGATATTGTTACTAGACTTATTTATTACTGTTTTGTGCCAGTGGACTTCCTTTTTGGGCTCAGTCCTAGACACCAAGCCAGGGGTCGAACCTAGTCATAGAACATCGAGCAAGTCAAACACGCTATAATTGAGCTAACTTTGTCGGTAAAACAAATAACTATCAGGGATATGGATAAGATGAGAGTTATATAGAAGAGATAACTATCAGGGATATAGATAAGAGAGAACCTTATAGAAGAAATAAATATCAGAGGTATAGATAAGAGATAACCACGTAAATCACGTATCCAAAAATAAAATAACTCATTTTATTGAAGTATTTGATATTCACTCATAAAAAACGTTATTTTAGTATAATACCTGATTATATAAGTTAACTTTACCTATAACAAGTGTATAACCCGAATGGGTAGTAAGACACGCTGCTTAAAAAACTATGACAATACACTTCATGGTCGGGTAGGAGAGGACGCGAGAAAATGTCAGTTTTTATAGCTAAACATTTTTTGGCCAAACTAAATTAAATATTGCCCCAGTAGAAATATAAGAGTTTAATTTTCTTAAGAGGGTGCTCTGTCAAGAGCATAGTGAGATTAGACTAGAAACTTTTTGAATGAAGAAAAATAATTGTCATTAAATTCCAGGATTCCTTTGACAGATGTTGAACAACTTTTGATATCACCATGTGAAGAAAATTAAACTCTCTGTACTCAAGCAATATTTGATTTATTTTGTTGACCAACAAAATTTTCGAGGCAGATAGCCTCTAGTCCATAAGGATTCAGGTGTACTTAGTGAGAGAAAATTCTAATGGGGGAGGTGGGGATTAAAAATGTCGAAAAAATCTCAAAGCTCAGAAGACAAAAAAAAGATGACATTTTACAGAGAGGAAGCCCTAATCAAAACGGGTGCAAGAATACTTGGTGACCAAAAATTCACACGGAGGCCTCAAAAAATCGGAAAAGTATTTAACAAAAATATTGTTGATAGTAAAATCTTCAATTTAGGAACAGTTTCACACTTTTATTGGAGTAAATATTTGATACACTATAGAGTCTTTAATTGAAATGCACCTCCTGGATTTTGAGTCACATTCGCAATCATTGTAGAACAAATGCCAATGGGAAGTCGTTTAATTTCAAACGGGTATTATGCTTAAATAAACATAATACCTGAATACAAAACTATATTCTTGATATTTACTTTAAATTGGATCATTTTCTTTGCATTTTATAGTATTTTACTCTTATATAACATCCTATATAAGGTCAGATGGACAGACAGAGTGACGAACGAAGAAATCCCAAAAAGAGCTGGTGAGAAGAGAACGATTTTGGATGCAAAGCAAACTGAATTGGACACATCCTTAAGAGGAAGGAGGATTCAAATACTAGATGACTTGAAGGAAAGAAGAAAATTCTTGGAGATGAAGGAGGAGACAGAGGACAGGGAACATTGGCGGTCTAAGCTCACTGACAAAATTAATGAACCTATCGTAAGGCAGAACACCTAATAATAGTAATAATAATATAACAATACTCATTACTTCTATACGTAGTCAACTTTATTTATTTTAGTTTTTTTTCTATGCAAAATAACAAATTATTTTAATTGAAAACGGCATGACACGCAGGTTCTGAAACAACCCCTTAAGTAGCCGACTTCATTATGTCAACTTAGTTTCTAAGGCATATGCTGAAATAATATTGTATTAGTCGGTATTTATTTATTGTTTTCTATTTAGATTGAGCTAATAGCATGTGGTTTTAAACGTCTTAATTTAAAAGTAAGTAATGGAATTGGTGAGGTCAGACCCACCACGTGTGAAATCAGCGCACGGGGCAGCCTTGAAAGAAGCTCCCCCTCCCCCCCCATATCTACCACTCACACTATCCACTATCTCGTATTTAAACAATAATTATAATTATTAGCACCACGTCTTACTACCCGTTCGGTTTATACGCACTTACGCTAATGTGTAATGGTAGGGTGATTGTGAAATGAAATGGAGGACCTACAGTTTAACGTAGAATCCGAACCACGGTGGAGGCCTGGCATTCCCCACATTCACAAGATGTCTTGTCAGAGGTGAAGGAAGGGTTTGGAAATCAGATAAACCTGTGCCGGGACCGAGGTTTGGACCCTGGACCCCCAGCACAGAAGTCCTACACCTTACCCCTAGACCACTAGGTCACCTACTACATCTTTAGTCTAAGGGTTATTGTTATGGAGAAAATAACAAGCGGTGTAACCTTTATTGTGCAGTGTGTCACCAATCAAAAAACACTTTTTAGATCATCTAAAGGTTATGCTTTGTACTTTTTAATTCTGTTTTTAGCTCTAATAGTCATAATTAATTTATAAAACATACCTCTCACCAAACACCATGCCTGATAGGCCCAGCCCAGGAGTACATCTCAATTTTTTATTATTGAATAACAGGGTTAAATAAATATATTTGAGTATAAATGCGGTATTTTATTCACACAATTTGAAAACTCGAAAGTAACACATCATACATTGTTGTTTTAGTTGTGAAATGTTCAGAATATTACTATGTAGTAATTCACTATTCACTTTGATAAATTATAATTAATACAATCAAAATATTTATTGATTTGTAGTCTAAATGTCTGTCTATTTACTGTGTCAGCCAATTTATTAGAAGATAGCGGATAGGGGAGAGAAGGAAAGGTTCATCATGAGGCCTGTTAGAGGATAGTGTAGAGAAGGAAAGGTTCATCACGAGGCCTGTAAGAGGATAGTGGAGAGAAGGAAAGGTTCATCACGAGGCCTGTTAGAGGATAGTGGAGAGAAGGAAAGGTTCATCACGAGGCCTGTTAGAGGATAGTGTAGAGAAGGAAAGGTTCATCACTAGGCCTGTTAGAGGATAGTGTAGAGAAGGAAAGGTTCATCACGAGGCCTGTTAGAGGATAGTGTAGAGAAGGAAAGTTTCATCACGATGGCCTGTAAGAGGATAGTGTAGAGAAGGAAAGGTTCATCACGAGGCCTGTTAGAGGATAGTGTAGAGAAGGAAAGGTTCATCACGAGGTCTGTAAGAGGATAGTGTAGAGAAGGAAAGGTTCATCACGAGGCCTGTAAGAGGATAGTGTAGAGAAGGAAAGGTTCATCACTAGGCCTGTTAGAGGATAGTGTAGAGAAGGAAAGGTTCATCACGAAGCCTGTGACTCAAGGGCTGTCAGCTGAACGAATTCATGTCGTAGCGGCGTCACCGGTTTACAACGGTTATTCTTTTCACTTTACCGATTTAATTACACTGATGTTTTATAACAAAACACATCATACAGTTTTATTTTCAATGTTTACAAGACTTATTTTAAAAATTTGACAACGTCCGTTGGAATCTAATCTAATGCCCTTATAATACATTCAATCTTTACATTTTTAAAACTTTTTATAACATAAATGGGTACGAGGGGCGCATGTCGGTGTCCCCTTGTCAACGGTGCCCAGGGCAATCGCCCCTCTCGCCCCCCCACCCCTTTGCGGCGGTACTGAGTAAGGTACACTGTAACTGGATTCTCCTGGAGAGATGATTAAAAATGTTAAATCAAAATAAGAAACCCTAGTACTACTAATAAATATCGAAACTTTGACATAGTCAGAGCAAAGCACGCTATTACTGTGCATTTACAAAAACAAGATAAAAAAAGCGTATTTTAAGCCAGCAAATGAATTTAAAAAAGTGTATTTTAAGCATTTGAGTTAATTTAGAAAAGAGAGTATTTTAGGTCTTCAAATGAATTTTAAAATATTTATTCTAAGCCTTCAAATGAATTTTAAAAAGTGTATTTTAAGCTTTTAAATTAATTTAAAAAAATAGTGTATCTTATTTCTTCAAATGAATTTTAAAATGTGTATTTTAAGCCTTCAAATGATTTTATAAATATGTATTTCAAAGCCTTTAATTTAATTTCTTTAAAAAATAATATTTTAAGCCTTCAAATGAGTTAAACAAATGAGCAATTCGCTGCGATAGTCGCGGCGAGCTATATGCAGGAGTGGAGGTCATTTGTGTGTGAACTTGAACCCGCCAGACCCCGGTGTTTCTGTACCACGTGGTTACCATGGCAACCATGCTGCAGCGGTGCTCCCGGCCTTGAGTACGTTCCGCTAAGGCCAGCTCTCCAGCGCCAGTCCGGGGTTCAAAACCAACATACGACCACATCCTCAACTTGAGATATTATTTGCTCTATTTATTTATTTTATGGTTATTGCTACTGCGGTGTGCTCATAATGGTGGTAACCCTCAGATAATCAAGGACGAGCTGGTGAAATAATTACTGCGCATGCTCACAACTGATTGAGATAATTCAATTTATCTTACAAAAAGATTTTTTATTTTATTTTTTATCTTTAAAGTGTACCAGATGGTATAGGTTGTTTACATTTATTTGATACTACCTCTTAAATAACCGACCCCGTGGTTATAGTGGTCAGTACACCTGGCTACGAGCCCCGGGTTGGATTCCCGGCTAATACCTTAGATATTTTCCCCAAAAGGGGAACTACCCCAATGGTCACTAGAGTTTGACTAGCTAGTCTTAAGTGAGGTTTAAATTTTTCCACGTGTGTCATACCCTCATACTCACTCACTATCATCTCATTTCATCAGGACATGGAAAGGATGTATGATTAGTACATTCGGGCGTCCCCTGGACAACTGTACATTAGTAGTGTCTCAATAAAACCTTGATGTTAAACGTAGATAATGATGATAATAATAATAATAATAATAATAATAATAATAATACAATAATAGCTACAACAATAGCTAATGAAATGGAGAAGGGGGGTTACATTATAATTTTCAAAGTCTGCCTGGTATTTAAAAATTGGAATCTCAGGTTTAAATAAAAATTATTGCAATTCTATTTATATTTTTAGTCCTTTTAATCCATGATATAAGGATAAATTATACAGTAATCTATAAAAAAATTATTATTGGAAGCTTTTGATAACTTTATAATTTACAAATCCAATAAAACATTTACACATTACCATATTGTAGTGACTTTCAATTATTGTTGGTGTTTGAAAAGTAGTCTTCCTATAGTTACGAGAGATTTGGGGCTCACTAATTGTGGGGTCCCAGGGACTAGTAGCCTCACTTCCTAAATAAAGTGCAAACATATTATTCATGCGCATTTAATATAAACGTAAAGGATTATAATAATATATTTTTAATGCACTAGCATTCACATACAAAGTAAATGGAAAATAGAAAGCTGTATTGGATTAAAATCATCTTGGTAAACCCAGTTTAGCTCGAATAGTAGTTATCGAATACACCAATAACTCGTCTAGTCCTGTCACCTCATCAAGTTAGCTCAAACATGGCAACAGTTACAGATAAGTAAATAAACGTATTCTGTACTGTAGTCAGAGACCTGTTTACATGCAGTCGAAAGTGACACTAATGTACGTGACAAACCAGATGAAGTTGACAAAACACTTGTCAAGTTGTGCTACGCTTTTCCCAGCGGGGACCTACAAGTGATCAAATGGGGTGTTAGAGCAGGTGTTAGATAGGGAAAATTTGTCGGTTTATATTTGGTTTAGGGTCTATCTGCAGCCTTGATTTAGGTTTGTTTCGAGGTTTATTCCAACGACTGCACAAACTGAGTGGGAAATCTTGATTTGCTTATTCCAACCGTCGCATACACAGGCTAGTGCACATTGATTTGTATTCCAACCAACGCACACCCAAGTGCAGTGATTTTAATATATTTATTTCAATCGTCGCACAGAAAAAAAGAAGAATCTTGATTAATTTATTTTAATCGTCGCACAAATAGATAGATAAAAATTGATTAATTTATTTTAATCACCGCACAAACAGATTGAAGAATCTTGATTAATTTATTCCAATTGTTGCACAAATAGAATGAAGAATCTTAATTAATTTATTCCAATTGTTGCACAAACAGATTGAAGAATCTTAATTAATCTATTTTAACTGTTGCACAAACAGATCGAAGAATCTTGATTATTTAATTCCAATCGTTACACACCCTAATAAAGGCATCTTTATTGGTTTATTCTAATCGTAGCATATACAGCTGCATAAATCTTCTACCCGACTAGACTAGAAACAATGGAATATATTTTCCATTGGTAAAGTTCCCCACAATTTCTTCGGGTTATTGTATTTCCTTAAATAAGCCCTTCACTCACTATACAATATTCCTAAGTTTGTACGCCCGTTTTAAGTCTCTAATTTCCAGGGTGATCGTTAAGTCATAATGAACTATTATTAGGTTTATTATTCAGGGTTGAAATATTTTGTATATTTCAAAATTATTATATTAAACCTAGATATGTATGTCTGAATACTCTTAAAAACAGGGCATTAAGGAAACTAACACTATTTAAATGTTTTTCTATAAGTGGGGCATGCAGCTTATAAACAGTTTTCAGAGAAACCTGATGATTTTCAACTCTCATTATCATGGCGACTGCTCTGGTTGGAGGAGTGGGTTCAATGCCAGCTGCTAGATAATCGAGTGCCATTTCGGTAATCAAAGAGCAGTGAACTGAGCAACATTGATCTTTAGTTATTGAATCTTATTTTAAGGTGGGATGGAAGGGGATGCGAGTAAAGGCCAGTGTTTTTGCAATTTTTATGGTGAAACTTTTTTTGGCCAAAATAAATAAAATATGGCTCCAGTACAAAGATAGAATTTAATTTTCTTCAAATGGTGACCTCAAAATTTCTTGAATATCTTTCAACGGTGCTTTGGAATTTAATCACAACCTTTTCTCTTAATTTATAAAAAGTGTTAAATAATGCCACCATGTTCATGTCGGATAGTCAGGAACGGTTTATATCATTATTATTATTATTATTATTATTATTATTATTATTATTATTAGCACCGCGTCTTACTACCCGTTCGGGTTATACGCACTTACGCTAATGTGTAATGGTAGGGTGATTGTGAGATGAAATGAAGGACCTACAGTTTAACGTGGAATCCGAACCACGGTGGAGGCCTGGAATTCCCCACATTAACTGTTTATATCAACATGTGAATAAAATCAAACCATATTCTTGTACTGGAGCAATATATTATTTATTTTGGTTAAAAAAAAGTTTTTTCCATAAAAACTGCAAAAACCAATGGCGTTTTCTCGCGTCCCCTTCCATCCCACCTTAAGAATGGTGACTTCTTTATCATTATGACCCGCCTCGGTGGCGTAGTTGGCTAACGCGCTAGTCGTGTTGAGCTCGACTGCTGAGGACGGGGAGATCGAGGTTCGAATCTCGGTGGGGTGAACTGGGGGTGGTTTTTCCTAAATGGTTTTCCACTCTCCCTCCACGCAAATGCGGGCTCACTTCCTCTAATTCAACATTCCCAATTCCTAATCCATTAGCGTAATTAGTACTTAAAGCGTATAACCCGAACGGATAGTAAGACGCGGTGCTATTAATATATTTATCACTATGCAGTGGTTATTTCACACCCACTTCAATACCACCCATCAATACTTGGGTCCTAGCCGTAGCACGATACATCTGTATATACAGAACCTTCCGCAAAGCGTTTCTGCAGTGAAGAGGAAACCTCCTGGTGCTATGCCGACAGCACGAACATGGGAGAGTATTGGAAATGTGAGAACAGCTGTCTTTCGGAGTTCACGGCGCTCAGCCAGGAATAAAGCCGCTCCCTTAAAAAATATTGTTGCAAAGCCTGCTTAGAATTTTGCACATGGGTCTTAATCTTTCATCCTGATAAAATGGCGGTTGTTCAAGAGCTAAATTTCTCGGTACTCAGGTACTTGTCATAATTTTGCTGAACATTTTATCCGTATTATGAATGAGAAATAACGTAGATAACTTTTTGGTTATGACAGACGATGTACATTTTGAATTGTCAGGTTGCATCAAAAATCAGATTTTTTTGTTATTAGGCAGCTGAGAATCCAAAACAGCTTCATCGTCGTACTCTTTACAGCGAGAGAATGACTGTTTGGATTTGGGTAATATCATTTGGAATTTGGAGTTATAGGCCCTTACTTCTTTGAAGACAGTGTAGGTGAGATGACTTAAGCTGACCACCCCCTTTCCCATATTTAAATTGTAAATATACCAGCGTTTTGCACCTACTTTTCACCCAAATAACTTATTACGTTTTACGTTTTGCACAAAAACCCCAGAGATGGTATGATTGTTTTTGTTTGGGGGGGAGAGTTAAGTGAAGCCCACCCTCTCCCCCAAAGTAAAATATTGGTTTTTATGATAATTTAAAAGTTTTTATATGCATCGTTTTGCTTCTTAATAGTTTTGCAAGAAAAAAATATTTAAAATAAAAAAGGTGAGTGGGCCAAGTTAAGTTAACCCCCCAATCAATAGTGTGTTGGAGTTTTTTTCTTTTTATGCAAAAATAAAATGTCTGGTTTTCCACCGCTTTGCACCAAGTATGGCGTTTTACACCTAAATGGATTAGTGTGAGAAAAAAAGTAATATGAGAAAGGTGAGCAAAATGCCATACTTAGGTACGAAATGGGGGTATAGTTACATTTTAAATTTGAGGGGGTTGGAAGGGACAATTAAAGGGCTACATCGGAGAACACTTAGACGTGTTGCAGATGTTTAGAAATCCCAAACTATTTGAGGAGTTGTTTGATATTTTAAAAATATTTTTTCATCTAAATGTAGGCGAAAAATCTGATGTGATAGAAATTTTAAATTTTATGTTTAAATTGTATTTGAAATGTTTTGTAATTGGTATAAACCCCTGTAAAAACAATCCCACATCTTAAAATGTTCTGTAGTGACCTTATCAAAACATGACTTTATTAGATAAACGAAGGATGGATATAGGTTTCTAACCGTTTTATTTAATCTCAGACGTACACATTTTATCACAAATAGTCGTTGAGTTTTTTATTTGTCTAGCTTTAAACTCAGAAGTTAGTCAGAAACCTGCTGATACTTTTCGCCCACATTTTGTTGAATATAAAAAAAATGTCAAACAACTTTCTATGCGGGATTTCTAAACGTGCTCAACGCGTCTCACTGCTTGCTCTACCATACAACATTATGTAGGATCTACGGTTAGGATAACATTGTATCACTACGCTGAAGTGCTACGAACCTTCATGGATTCAGAATCACGTCATCAGGGAATGAATCTTAACACCGTATGGTTTCAACAAGATGAGGCAACTGACCATACCGCTAGGGCAGTGGTTCTTAACCTTTTGGAAGTCACGCAACACTTTTGATTATAAGAAAAATTTGCGGAACCCCCGTGTTCAGGTGTCATTTTTCAATCTAAGGAATACGATATTTAGATATATACACTAGCTTAGCTATTTAATCCATCATGATATGCACAGTCTTACAATTATCATGGTACTATTGACAACATAAGACCCTCCTCTGTCTGAGATGGCTGTGTCATCTGATAGCTCGTGATCTTTATTGAACAAACATTTGGACCAAATTATTTTCGCACGTCCATCACAGACTGCCTTAAAATATGATAATGAAGAATGGTACTGAACGTGGGACTATTCCTGAATAGCTCAGTGGTTAAAGAATTGGAGTGCTAAGCCAAAGGTCCTGTATTTGATTCTCTTGTTCAAATGTTTTTTTGTTGTTTTTTTTTAATTTAAGAATATAATATTCTATTGGTTTGTAAGTCAACGCACGTAGCAGTCTTCAGTTGTTAGAATCATATTAGCTAAAATCACTCAGAACTGTTGTCATATTGTAACACTTGCAACCAGTTCACCGAACACTGGGCTAGGGTAGCAACGACTCTGTAGCGTGGTTTGTTTTCAGGACCTGCACGTTATCCGGTACTAACAGTTTAAGACTATTGGCTAGGGGTGGGGGAAGAGGGGGCTACCCTAATTGTAGAATTTACACATTTCGAGCACTTTTAAGCTCAAACAATCAGTTTACTCATGTTATGGTGAAAATCGTTTCAAGACGTCATTCTAAACTATTTTGAACAACTTGTGACAAAATTCCATTCGAACGTCGAAAAACTAAAAAAGGATTAGTTTTTATTGGTTTTGATAAGTAATCAGAGCAATATAATCGATTTCGTAAAAATACGTTTGAATGTGGAATTTACTTATTTCGAACGCTTTTGAGTTTAAATATACTGTTTTCTCACTTTACGGGGAAAATCGTTTCAAAACGTCATTCTAAGCTATTTTGAACAACTTATGACAAAATTCCAATCGAAACGTCGAAAAACTAAAAAATAGTCATTGAAGAACTAAAACAGATATTAAGCCATGAAGTTGTGGCAATTCCAGGAAACCGATGAGACATTTTTGAAACCAATTTACTAGACAGTTATTTAATTTCAAAAATCGTCAGTTTCCTCTGTACCATCCTGTATGTTACATTTAACCACATAAGAGTTATTCGAAATCTGTGGTTTGATATAAACTGGAAACATAAAGTTGTTCTTATCTATCTAGACTTACTTAACTTCCCAATTCTTATTCTGAAAATTGAAAAATGACACCTGGACACGGGAATCGAACCCATTACCTTTGGCTTAGTATCCCAATGCTCTAACCACTGAGCTATCCAGGACTCGTCCCGTGCCCAGGGTCATCCTTCACTCATATTTTAAGGCAGAGTCTATGATGGACGTGCGGAAATCGTCGGCTACAAATGTGTGATTTTATTAAGATCATGATCTATCAGATAACGCAGCCACCTTCGACTCTGTAGTTGGCTTCATGCTGCCACTTGTACACTTCTATTATAAGTGAAGAATGACCCTGGGCTTTACGATTCTTGGATAGCTCAGTGGTTAGAGCATTGGCGTGTTCAACCAAAGGTCCCGGGTTCAATTCTCGTGTACAAGTGTCATTGTTCAATTCTCGGAATATGGTATCTAGATGGAGTAATCCTCATTAAAAGCATAAAAAATAACTTCGGGTTTTGAATCATCGCAATTCTTTCTAAAAAAACTAAGCCTTTTGTATTCCTCTGGACGTATTCGTAAATAATTTTTATTTGATTTTTAGCATCGGGTTTTACTACCGGTTTGGGTTATACTCATATGTACTAATTATGCTAATGTGTTAGAAATACGAAAGGTTGAATTTAGAGAAAATTTACAAACATTAACGTTGAGGGAGAGTGAAAAAACATTTAGGGGGGAAAGTCATCTGTACACTCAACCGAGCCCCGATCGCCTGGTCATTAATAGTCCAGCCTTTTGGGAAAGTGACGCCTTAGACCATTTGACCATTAAAGTGGCTAAAATATTGTTAAATTGCTAAATGTCATTCGGTCTGAGTTAGGTTTACCTACAATCCCCTTTAATATTTGTCGCTGCCGATTGCCAAGAGACCAAAGCAATGAATTTGGAAGCAAGCATATAGCAAAGTTGGTCGTGTTCCGAACCATTATTTCCGATTTTGCTTCACTAAAAACTTATTTGATAAACGGCCACAATGTTTTTTACCCTCTTTCTTCCTTTCTTTGTAGAGAAACAAGATAGAAACAGGTAACATTGTTAGCCATAAATCGTGATTAGACCATCATCTGTAATGGCTTAACTTTCGAGAAAACTTTCCATTATTGGACTGTTACATTTCTTGTCGTTGCGGTTCCATTAAGGGTAGATTCAAGACTCTGCTCTTAATATCTTTTTCTAACCTTCGAACTGTTGGTGGGGTATTTGGGGGAGGTTAGAGGGTTGTTAAATGCCCTTTTAACCAGTCGCGGGAACGACGTGATGAGGCGAAGATATTCAAACTACATAAAAGTGAGCTACGGATGGTCGAATTTACTTCGCAATGCAGGAATCATTGTCTCTTTGGCGCCCAATAAAACGTGGGCAACTTTTTTTTTATGGGTTCATACGTAGCTGCGAGATATCAAGAGGGGCGCTAATCGATGCGACACAATTTTACAAAGTCCTATCCGATTGATAATTAAATTTGGGGAATTCAAAATGAGTCAAGGGGGTACATTCGATTGATCTAATTTACTCGTCTTTCACTTTCTAATTTATTTTAATATTATTTTAGTTTTTTATCTAGTTTTCTAACGTTCATTATACAAATAATAGTTATGGTGCAACGCACGGATAAATGATCAAGATTGGAGATAAAGTACCTTATATTATTGTTATTATTATTATTATTATTATTGGGTGACCTGGTGGTCTAGGGGTAAGGTGTCGGACTTCTGTGCTGGCGGCCGGGGTTCAATCCCCGGTACCGGCACAGATTTATCTGATTACCAAACCCTTCCTTCACCTCTGACAAGACATCTTGTGAATGTGGGGAATGCCAGGCCTCCACCGTGGTTCGGATTCCACGTTAAACTGTAGGTCCTCCATTTCATCTCACAATCACCCTACCATTACACATTAGCGTAAGTGCGTATAACCCGAACGGGTAGTAAGACACGGTGCTAATAATAATAATATTATTATTATTATTATTAACCGTTCAGATTACTCGCTTATACACTAATTACACTAATGGACTATTGATAAGGAAGATTGAATTTAGAGAAAGTATACCCACATTTTCATAGAGAAAGATTGGGAAACCACCCTTAGTACATCCTGCCGGTGTTGAACCATTATCTCCCCATCATCGGCAATCAAGTCTATTTCGAAAGTAGTGCCTTAGACCATGCAGCCACCGATATGTTAGAAATAATTGGCATCGTCATCATTTTATATTTGTGATGGTATATTCAAAACGGGTAAGAATTAGTCAATCATTTTGAAGGGAGTGTACATGCATTAGCATTTGGAAAACTACACTCGCGTAAAATAATCACCGAGTGCACCCATCCGGGATTCAAACCCAAACGGAGAAAAGAAATTACAACTCTTAAAAATAATATTCTAGTAATGGCGTTGTTGGTCTACTCTTAACATTTGTTAGCTGGTAGTGACAAACGTTAACATTTAAACTACAGATCATTTGAAGTTTATATCATGGAACGTGGTCATTACTCTTTTTATCTTTAATTGAAAAATAAACACTACCAAGAAATCACATAACTACCCGTAAGCTACCGGGTGTAAAATATCTATAAAATGTATTTACCTTGTTGTTAGAGTTAAGATTATTTAGTACTATGTTCGTTATTACCTAATAGTTTCACTAGTAAAATAATTTAGTGTCTTTTTGGTAAAGTTAGGTGGGAGTTAATGAGAATTTTTGCAACTCTTACAACTAAAGCTATCATCAACCGATACTAGAAGTTCTGTGAAGAGTAGACCTTGTTCCCTTTATGTTCTTAACGTTACTGCAATATCAACATGTCTATTTGGATCTATAACTGACATATTATCTCCTATAGTTTTAACTTTTAATTATTTTTTTTTATCTCTGCGTCTTACTACCCTTTCGGGTTATACGTTTATGTACTAATTACGATAGTGGTTTTAGAGATAAGGAATGTTATATTTATAATAAGTGTACCAGAATTTGTGTGGAATGAGAGCGGAAGACCGTTTAGGAAAAAAAACACCCCCAGTACACCCGAGTGAGATTTGAATTTCGATCTACTGGTTCCTAACAATTCATTAAATTGCGAGCTTAACTAGGCTACAGTTCAATTTTCACAGGAAGGACCTATTATCTGATGCTAGAAAAACGAATTGGTATATTTTCATGTATTCATACGTCAGGTCATGTTACCTGTTATAGCTGTCATCAATAAAAATAAAACGAATCTAATAAAATATGTTAACAATTTTGGCCGCAAAATAAAGTTTTCTTTTTTATTAATGGCCTTTTCTATAAAAAAATTGGACGGTAGCAATGGGGGTCATTCGATTTCTTAATAAAAGTTTGATCAGCTCGGTACAAGTTCGAGGGGAAGTGGGGGGATGGATAGAAACAAGGTTTTCCCTATGATAGGAGCGGCATCCTTCCTTCTGAGAATGTTTTCCCACGGAACATTCATTACGCGTCACAGACATACTCCTCCCTTACCCCTTTCCCACGTTATAGAGCATTCCAATTACGTGCGGTTATTGCGCACAAACAACAATACTGCGATGTGTGGGTGGTGTGGAGGGGGGGAGACTCGATACATCCCTTCCTCTCTCCCCTCCAATCGCTTGTAATTGTTCCGTTCTGCATCGCTTCTCTGAGGGGCTATCTTGTCTCTGGCGGAGATTGGAGGGTTTGGGGGATGCCTCGGCGTTTAAGGGGATGTGGAATAGGGGTGGTGTTGGTTGGTTTATTAGTAGACCGCACAGATTTCTGTATATCCATGGCTATTTTGTTTGTAGTCTTAAAGAACTTCTTTATTTTAGTGCGGTTTTTCATGTGTGATTATTTGCTCTCCAAACATTTCTTTAAAAAAAAACTAATAAACTAATTTATATCAAATTTTAGACACACTAATAAATTAGGGGTTGGATTCAAAGATTTAAATAAACAATATTATTATAAATATCATGGAACAAATAACACTAAAACCCACTTCTGTGGTCGAATGGTCTAACGGAGTGGTTCTCAACGGGCGAGCCATGAGATGTTTGACATTATGTTATTGTTGATTTTTTTAAATTTAGGATGTTGCCTACCTGTGACGTCACAGCTGGTCAAGAAAGGATTTCCCAGGCTAATGAATTTACGTTTTACTCCGCAAGTCTTACAAATATAATGTTGAAACAAACACCGTAAATTCTTAAATAATTCTAAAAGTAGTCCTATAGTACCATACAATTATTATTTTTATCTTTAAATAGTTTTGTATATACGTACGGAAGAAGAAATGGGGCTCTAAATTTGAATATTACAGGACATCCCTCTATGTTAGTTTTAATTCTTACTGATTTGGATCATGTGAGTTTGGACTTTAATATCCTATTAAGTAGATAAAAGTGAAAGAAACAAAAGATAAACTATTGAGTGAGATGAGAGAGGCAAGTGGCAGTTTTTTTTTTAAATCAAAAGTGTGAGATAATTAGAAGCAAGGATGTGCCGAGAAGGTGTAGAGGAGCGATCTACAGGACACACTGTGTACTAATGTTGACATACTCGGCGGGTAATGAAGGAGCGGGTTGGAAGCAGAACTAAAGTCTGTGAAATGAGATGTCTTTTTAATAATACAATAGGAGTGACAAGATTGGATAATATGATAAATGAAAGGGTGAGAGGAATAGTTAGGTAGGAGAGGATAGAGAAGGAACGATTAAGGTGGTACAGTCATGTGAGGAGAAATGGGAGGAAAAGATATCAAAGAAGATATTGAATATTGGAGTGGGAGACAGGAGGATGGAGGGAGCTAAGAAAAGTATGGAGGAGAGAGGAGAAGACTTGAGTCTTTGTGGAGGAGGAGTGGTGGTGGGTAGAAAGAATGGAAGAATACGTTGGAGAGGCTTATGTTTCAAACAGACCCGGCCAGTGACTGGAAGTTGTCCACGGAATATCAGATAATATGAAGTTGTAGGTAAGCAAAAGAATAAGTGATTGAGGACATCTATAAGATATTATGTATCTATATTATTATGTATAGAATCAAATAGTTAAACATCATTTCTGCATATAGCATATACATTCAGTCTTCACACACTTGCAGAATTTGTTTTTTCTAACCTAGATTATTAATCCATTTAATTAATTCAATATCATCAGAACAATATTAATAATTGTAAACGCACGTGAGTATACTTTCCTCAATCTATAGTAAATTATATAATAGGAATAATCATTTTTGTAGATGCCTTTAAGATATTTCACAAATCCCTAGAAAGCTATAGACAATTGAATTATGTCTCGCTCCATTGTTAATAATCAAGTCAGAAGGAAATCTCTGAATCCAAGAAACATTACTTCAAAATTAAATATTTTATTATATCAAGTTGAAATACTCATTTAATCTGAGTGATTCTGACAATTGAATTACACAAATTAGGTGTAGGCAATTTTGTTTTGATCTTGTTATTTGTTTTTATTTTTATCTGTTTTGGATATATTTCTCTTGTATTTAAAAATATTTTAGGGCGGCTTATTTATAAAACCAAAAACCCTAAATAAAGACCAGATAAATTGTATATATGTAATACTAAATGTCTTATGTTACTTTTATAGCAAGGGGTCATCCATAAACCTCATAACGCTGTTGAGAAGGGGGAGATGTGAGCTCTAACGTCTACATGGTGTTACATAGGGAGAGGGTGGATATAGCATGGTGTTACATAGGGAGAGGGTGGATATAGCATGGTGTTAAATAGGGAGAGGGTGGATATTGCATGGTGTTACATAGGGAGAGGGTGGATATAGCATGGTGTTACATAGGGAGAGGGTGGATATAGCATGGTGTTACGTAGGGAGAGGGTGGATATAGCATGGTGTTACACAGAGAGATGGTGGATAAAGCATGGTGTTACATAGGGAGAGGGTGGATATAGCATGGTGTTACATAGGGAGAGGGTGGATATAGCATGGTGTTACGTAGGGAGAGGGTGGATATAGCATGGTGTTACGTAGGGATAGGGTGGATATTGCGTGGTGTTACACAGAGAGATGGTGGATATAGCATGGTGTTACATAGGGAGAGGGTGGATATAGCATGGTGTTACATAGGGAGAGGGTGGATATAGCATGGTATTACTTAGGGAGAGGGTAAATATATCATAGTGTTACGTAACACAGATCTTATACTTAAACTATAATTTAGAAAAAAAGTATTATTGTTCATAAATAAAAGTAATTAATTATTTATAAAATTATTTGGATAATCATATATATTCAGGATTTAAAATAGAGTCTGAGTAGCATTGGATCTGAATCCCTCTTTTGAGAAGCTTCATTATGAAATAATTACATTCGCTCTTGATTTGAAAAGTTACATAACACAAGTTGGAGCGGGTTGGAGAGGGGGAGTTTAAGTCTATTTGGTGCTACGTGGGGATAAGGGGGTCAACCATGGTAAGAAAATAGCGTTACAGGGTTTATGAATGAACCACGATACACATGAACAATATTGTGGACTTGGACTTATGTATATAAAAGTCCTTTTTCATTTGTAATATAAAGTACATTAATGGGAAAAACATGTTTGTTTTTACCTCCAAACCTGGGAACTTGGCAATGGATCTCTTCCCAACATATATCGCACACAGACCCAAAATAGGACAATTTTGGACATGTATAAATAAATATATATATAATACAAATGTACATAGATGTAATACATAAATATACATAAATATATATATACATGCCGAAGTTGTCCTATTTTGGGTCTGTGTGCGATATATGTTGGGAAGAGATCAATGGCAAGTTCCCAGGTTTGGAGGTAAAGACAAACATGTTCTTCCCATTAATGTACTTTATATTACAAATGATAAAAGGGTCAAATTCACTACAATGGTAAATAAGGTTCAAGATATAAAAAAAACAATTGTATCGTGGTTGGCATTACGATATAATAAATTATGCCATTTTTTATGACAGAATTATCAAGTAGATTATTTCAAATAATATTAAACTGTAAATTAATTATTATTTAACAGGAACAATTTAATTCAAAATGTAATATTTTCACTACCAACATATACTTTACTGTAACTGAATATATTTAAAGTTAGTCATCAGAAGTTATTATAAATAAACTTTCTGGATTTAATTAAGTTATCTTATAATAGTGTCACAACATATGGAAAAAGGTTATTTATTAAATGTGAAAACGCAAGTACTGTATCATTGAATTTTTAAAAGCAATAAAAACTACATCTACAAAAATCAATAAAATTTTAAACAACCAATCTCATGTCCCTTTAGGAGTATAAACATGGATAACATCAAAGTCTGTATCCATATATTTAATAAAATAATCCTTGATTTATAAACTAATTGGAATTTATAATAAAACAAATTTTTGGTAGCAAACATTTTAGGCGTAATTTAAATTATTATATTTTGAACAACAAAACAGATTAAAAAGTGTAACTAAACGTTTCTAATCGATCAGAAAATAAATTTCGTAACTAACTCAGTTTTAACTTCAATCAAATTTGGTAACACATCTCAAGAAAACTACTTAATTAACGCATTAATTACTTGAAAATCATTGTACTTATAAATTTGCACGACTGACTAGGTTAAGCTATTTTATAAGAAGTGTGCCTATGTGACACTGAGCTTAGAAAGTTTACGTTAAATTACTATATATTATCATCCGGCTGATTTTTCTAGCCTCGGATAGACTATGAATTATTCCAACAGTTTATTTATAGGCTCTTTCTGAGCATGCTAATAAATTAGGTTATGAACGAAATGCGATGCTACATTCAATAATCTCACTTGTCAAAAGTAGTAAATATTTTGAAATTAGCCGTGTGATCTGTAATTGATGCATTTAGATAATAATTATGCATAACAACTATATATATGTATCCATTAAATATATTATTTGTAGTTCCATTCTTATAATATTAATCAATTAATCCAGAGTGAGCATAATACCAGTGATCATTTTTGGTTTAACTGTTGGCAAAATCTTAGGATGGAAAATAAATTAAGTCAAGAATATTAAAAAAAAAATACTATGGCTGCATTGGTTCTAAAATATATTTAAACACAACTTAAATACATATTTCATTGATCATACTACCTTATTTTATGCATACACATTCTACTTATATATAAAATACAAAAAGGTTGGATGCTAACCTAAAGAGTTTTATAGTAAAGTCAATCATTAAGACGTTATTCAAAATACAAAAAAGTAATGTAAATACAGAAAGAAATTTTCTTACAAGCCATGCTACATTAATTCTAATCTATTATTTCTATATAAGTACTAAAATATATATATATATATATATATATATAAGAAATTAAAATTTATGATATAATAGATTTTATACCGAATATATAAATAAAAATAAATATATAAATTATTTTATGTATGATTAGCACAAAACGGACGAGCTCAACACTAATGGATTTTTATAAATAATTGAATATGTCATTTAGGTGACAGAATTATTAATTATATCCTTAAATAATCCTTTGTCAAGGCCAGGACACTGTAAACACATTTCTCTATCAACCAATTGCATGGAATATTAGACTATTCTTTCAAATGTATTAATTAAAGATTATTGTCATCGTGTTTTTTTTATATATATTTTAAAATATTTATTAAGGGCTTTATAATAATATAAAATAATTGAATATAATGATAAAGAATCTGAAGGCTTTAGACTATGTCCCTCGCCAAATAAATAATTTAATTGTAACTAAAATTGTATGAACTTCTAAGCATTTTGATTTCAAAAGTTATCAGACATGTCCAAGAAAAAAGGAACAATTATGTTTCTAAATAATCCTACAGAGAATACAATCTCTTGTTCATATTCCTAAAAAAATAAAATAATTAAAAAATGAAAGGGTGTTTCTACAGTGTTTTTTTTTTCTTTTTTAATTGATTTGTCAAGAAAAATTGACATAAACAAGTCGGTGAGCTTTTTTTTTTTTTCGAAATATAAATTTTGGGGCCCGTATTGCTGATATTTTCGCAGAGTTTGGGGTCTGGTATCGATCAGGGGAAGCTTGCCCCGCTTTGCTGGGACCTAGGAGAGGAGAGTGTGTGTGCGTGAAAGAGGGAGAGAGAGAGAGAGAGAGACTAGACGAGTGAGTGGGATCCAAANCCCCCCCTTGCATGTGGGAAAACTCCCGGGCCGATTCATGGCCATACGCCGCAACGCACAAACAAACACTTGAGTACAATACGCTCACCAGTAATGTAATTAATACCACTCAGATTATCCCCTCGCCCCCCTCCCCCCTCAACACCACCAACTTATTGTTTGGGATTATGGTCCATGCTCTTCTACGATTCGATGCATATCGTGAAAGCCATGTTCATTGAATTTTGGATGTGTATGTGTGTGTGTGTGTGTGTGTTTGCTTTTGTAGTCTCAATTTGTTGTCTTTTAAAACTAATTTTATCTTTAATTTACATTCCTTTGTGTCCGTTTTTACATTATCTATAGTTTTACATAAATTATATTAAATTTTTATAATATTTCCATTATTTTAAACCTTTTTTTGTCGTTATAGTTTATGTTGTTTTATTTTATTTAAGCTAACAAGTTTATTTGAGGGATGAATATATAATACGTTGATTACTGCTTTGTCGGTCAGATTAAAACACAAATTAAAGTTTAAAAAATAGCTACATCTAATTATAAATTAAATAAATTCTCTTCTGGTCACCTTACCTGTACTGATAACTACCCTCGTTGGAGTTGCGCAGTTGTTCCACTAAAAATAAAATTAAAAAATACGCTGCTACTTTTTCACAACACTTTATTTATTTTAATCTTCTTTCTTCTGCAATATATTTCCCTCTCTTTCTTTCTCTCGTGTTAACCTTGCGTCTCACTCACTCACACACATCCCGTTCTCTCCGTCCCTGTCTCCGGTAACGGCGTCGTTTCTCCTGTCGGCGCTCAGCATCCCGGCGGCTTGCCCACTCACCCCCACGCGTGAGTCCAAGCGTCACTTGTTGTGGCCCGGCCAGTGTTCGATCACCCACTGCGGTGATCTGGCGTCGGGACGTCGAGGCTGGGGGAACACCGACGCTGACAAGCGATGCTAGCGCCGCGCTACGGTCCCGCTTGATAACTAGCGTGTTGCTTTTGGTACTGTAAGGCTACCACGAGTTTCTTTATCAAACTCTTGAATAAAGCCTTAAGTGTAATATCATTTAAATATATATTTTATATATAATATTTTTATATACATTACTACCCATTCAGGTTACACGCATAAGTACCAATTGTGCTAATGTGTTAGGAATGAGTATGGCTAAATTTATAGGAAGTGTACCTCCATTTTCATTAAGGGAGAGTGGAAAACTGTTTAGAAAAAAACACCTTAAGTACACCCAACCGGAATTTGAAACCCGATCTCCCCGTCATCGGCAATCCAGTCTATTTCAAGAGTGACGACTTAGACTATGTAACCACTGAAGCGTGTTTAAATATTTATATATGCACACATGTATACATAACATAAATAAACAACTATTCACTATATTAAGGGTTAACATAAATAGATAAACAGAAATAAGTTTTTAAAGTTTTCGTTTAAAACGCTTAAATAATAATAATAATAAAATACATATTGATGACAGCATTTTAAATAACAGACATTAATTTCAAATTGAATCTATAATCTTATAAGTAATTTTCAAACATAATAAATAATGTTCTAGGAGGAAAATAAAAGCAATTAAATTACGTGATTATTTGTTTCAGTTTTATTTGACCTCCAAGCCGAACGTTTAGAGAGACTAACTACCGTTTGGGTAGACCATCGTTTGATTCCAGGCTTGTGTAGATTCTTTCTAGTAAATCATTTTAAAATCTGGGCTCGAGTGTTTTTAATCTTAGATGAGCTACAATAGCTTATTTTATAGATATTCAAGACATGTAAAAAAAAATATAAAACGGCCTTAACGATTGCATTACACACATTTCTTTTTTGAAACAGACTATTACATATAAAATTAGATTTATTTTCACATAAAATTGAGTAAAATTTAAACATCTTCATAAAACTTTAGCTAAAAAATAACCCCCACGATAAAATAAATTTATAATATAAAAAAGTTTTGATGTAAAATAACATTCTCTATTTTGTATTAAAATTAATCATCGTATGTTTACTTTCAAGTAACTTTAAATCTAATACTATTCCAAACTTATTTGCCCAGTCAATACATTTTTAACCAACTGATGATATATGTTTTGAAGTTGAACACTCTTAAATATTGAAAGTTTTTTTAAGTCCAATTTTATAATTATAACCAACCCTCAGTCTTGAATTAACAATAATTGTACAAGGTCATGGTTGAATCTATATGGGCTCTAAAATGTATTCTGTACGCGTTGTGAAAGAAAACCCAGTAAAGCATGGGAGGGACATCTTGAATAAAAACAAGAAATTTTTAAGTGGCGCTTAAATATGTTGGTTCAAACCTAACCCCTCCTTACGTTCTCGGCCTATCCCTCAAGGTCAATACGCAACCACAAATGATTTTGTATTACGAGTGTAGTTGCACATTGAAATCAGACACGGCATCAAGTAGATTGTGTTAGGTCACGTCAAGGTTTGTTGTACGGCACTTTACGGCATGGCGAGGGAGATAAGTAGAATAGGGGAGGAGGGCAATAATATACGAATATATCGTGTAATCACGGTAATAAGGTGGGTTCAAAATGCAAGCAAATTAGGTTTTGGCCTCAACAATATATTATTAAAATTGTAAAATGACACCTGGACACGGTAATCGAACCTGGGACCTTTGGTTTAGTACACCAATGCTATAACCACTGAACTATCCAGAATTCGTCCCGTGCCCAAGGCACTGATAGCTCTTGATATTATTAGAAATCACACATTTGTAGCTGACGATTTCCCTAAGTCCATCATAAACTCTGCCTTAAAGTATGAGTGAAGAATTACCCTGGACACAGGACGATTCCTGGATAGCTCAGTGGGTAGAGCAGTGCCGTACTAAACCAAAGGTCCCGGGTTTGATTCCCGTGTCCAGGTGTAATTTTTCAATTTTCAGAATATGATATCAGAGTGCTGTAATTCCTCACTAAAGCTTACACAATAGCTTCGGCTATTTGATTCTCAACAGCTTAAAGTTATTTAACGTACACTTTCTGAATCGACTGATTATATCGGTACACGTCTCATTAACTAAAACCTAGAACAGACACAACACTGAGCATCCAGGCCATTAATGCATCAAAAGGGGAACCAACATTTCACTAATGATATTGCATGGTCTTGCCAAGAATAGAACCCGGTACTCTTACCTCAATAGTTAGACACGCTACCGACTGAGCTAAGTTATCGGAATGCTTTCAAGAGAAGCAAAGTCTAACTTATATTATTACTTTCTAAACATTGGTTCGACGTATGCATAATATACTAAACTAGCTTAAGGACGTTGCCTATCTGTGACGTCATGGCAGGTCAAGATAGGATTTCCCGTGTTAATGAATTTACGTTTTACTCAGAGAGTTTTAAAGATATAACGTTGAAACAAAAAATCATACATTCTTAAATAATTATAAAAAAATAGTCCTACAGTGTCACAAAAATATTATTTTTTATCTTTAAGTAGCTTTTTGTAAAAGTATTTTGTATAAATCTTCTACAAATTAGATTATTTGTTCTAGTCACGGAAATGTCCTGTAGGAGTCTTCCTGCCAGGATGTAGATTAAAAATATCCGTGGTATCATATGAATATCTAAAATAGGAATTAATAAAAAGTTAAAATTAAAAAACAAGTCAATGTTTCAAGGCACAAATATTAAAGTGACTGTGTAAACTCGTCAGATGAAGAGGGAAAATGTTATCAACCCATAGACAAGAGCCCTCTCAGGGTGATCTTCTCATTTTATTTTCTCACTTTCTATCTCGTACACTGTCATCTAAGTGTGATAGATAGTGCTTAGACTGCTTAGGTGCGTCAAATTAAGATGCAACCCGTCTTGCATAATTGCTTTGGAATTTTCAAGTAAGCAACGTCGTTATGTTGCGAATAATCCAAACCTGCAGTAGGACGTGATGCGCGCGCGCACACACACACACACACACACACACAGCTAAATTATGAAAATAAAATGAATATAAAACTTTTTAAATAAGTTTTTTTAAAGTAATAATTTTGGGAGAAGATGGGAAACCCTATTTTTGTAAATAAAACAACTTAATTGATTTTGTTGGGGAGAGATCTAGTGTCTCCTGGTTCAGAGTTTATCACACCAACGTATATCTAACTCTATCAGTAATCCAACCATTAACATTCCTAGCTTTACTTATCATTCGGACATCAGTAAATCGCCCATTCGTCCTGAACTACTTATATTTGTTAATGGCAGAGAAAAACTTAAATACTTATACTTGTGCCTTTATAAATGTGTTGTAACTGAAGACTGTGCTTATCAGATTTAAATTATTTTTATCATTTTATTGTTGTGCTTTCTGAAATTATCTATAGTTCATAGCTCATAAAAAAACATTGTTAGGGACCCTCCACAATATTTACATTGTTACATAAAAAACATTTTTAGGGACCCTCCACAATATTTACATTGTTACATAAAAAAACATTGTTAGGGACCCTCCACAATATTTACATTGTTACATAAAAAAACATTGTTAGGGACCCTCCACAATATTTACATTGTTACATAAAAAAAACATTGTTAGGGACCCTCCACAATATTTACATTGTTAGGGACCCTCCACAATATTTACATTGTTACATAAAAATGTTTCACACATTGAATGAAGTTATAGAGAGGGCTTTGGTGAACCCATGAAAATAACGTAGAGGGAATTTCAGAAATATTTGTTCTAGAACTATAAATTGTATGTTTCATGAATTTTACCACAAAACATAAAATATACGATGATACTGTAATAATTAAATCAAAAGGGGCAGGTCCAGCCTCAATACAACTCTAATGTTTTGAGAGGCAGCTATTTGTCTATCCACGGTATCTTGGACCTTCCCTGACAGTTAAAAAGTAAACTGTATTCATCTGTTTGCAAACAAATGTTGTCATTTTTTTTCACAGGTGATGTAAACTGACTTCATTTTTGAAAATAATAGAACATATTTGCGACGTGAATGAATATGGAATAGGTTTATTTTTATTTATTTTTTAGTGTTCCACGTCTTACTGCCCATCTGGAATAGTCGGATATTTACTTTAATTAATGATTAAGGCAGTTGAATTCAAAGGAAATCTACCAGTCTTTACGAAAAGAAAGATAGTGGTAAGACATTAAAAAAACTTGACTAGAATTCGAAATAAAACCTTCCCATAGCCGGCAAATTAGATGAGAAAAATCTTGCGTTTTTATCCATGAGTTTGCCAGCTAGTATGTTCTTTTCGTAGCTTCCTATACGTAAGAATAGGCCAACATTATCGTAATCAGGTGTTGACCTGTTAACATATCTGACACATGCTCATAAACATTCTTAAGGAATGTGTAATTTATTAAGATACAGTTTATTGTAGAATGAATAGAACAATTCAAAACTTTTGGGTATTTAACGTTGGTTATTCTAGTATACTACATAATCAAAAGTAAGGATCGCTCATTTTAAGAGTATTTAAAAAAAAACTTCTAGTATAATACTCCAAAATATAATCCGTTGACTTGTTATACTTTGCTTGTGATTCTTATTCCATGTGTTGGTGGCCATATGTCATTCTAGCACACATGTATGTTTCCCTGGTCACAGCATAAAAGACCGGAAGCATAAAGCCTAACGCGTAGATAGCATTGTGCGCCCGCCAGCTTTTGTTTAGGCAAACCGTTTGCCCGTTTGCTTTACTTGTTCGATAAGATGCTAGTAGTGTAAGATGTTACTACCACAAACTGTAGCTGGGACAAACTCTGCGGAGATAAAAAGTTTCGCCATTGTAGTTTTGATATTAAATGGTCACAATCAAAATCGTTTAAAAAGGTAAGATGTTACGAAAGAAGAATTAATTTTTGTTATTTTTTTGATCGTTCGGAAATTTTTTGTTAGAGCGTTTATCACTCTATCAAGCTTAGTGTTAATTCGTTATAAATGCCTTAAGTGTATTTGTTAACTATCACGTACAAGCTATTTTTTTTAATATCTTATTTATGATTAACTTATATGTGTATATATATATATATATATATATATATATATATATATATATATATATATATATATATATAT